>JBBBDQ010001830.1:887500-1030000 GCA_037127315.1 Ascarosepion bandense
GTAGATTTGTGGAAGTTCTTTCGACATGAGTATAGTTATAATCTCATTTATATATATATATATATATATATATATATATATATATATATATATATATATATTGTCATCCGCAGACAGATCTGTTTTGCCGTATCACAGCTCATCAGTACGGTTAGACTCCGATTGCTTTTTTTTTTTTTTTACCCAGGATTGAAACTCAGCCGAAATGGCGTCAGTCGGCGACTCTACCCCTGGGCTATGGGCGTTCGGTGGAATTAGGCAGACTTTTTAGCGCATATAATTATACGCGCCCAATAGCTAGAGAGCTCTAATTCATTTCACTGAATGAGCGATGCGTAAATGCCAGAGTAGCTACTGTTTATCAAAGTCTAGTATTTTTCCAGAGCGCTCAATCAGGGTGTGAGATATATGAGATACTTACAGTTCTCGACTTGACCAGAAATTATTTTCTGTAGAAATTGTCATGTTTTGTCATTTTGTCAGCATTTGTGAAATTGGATATACCTCGAATTTTTCAAAATATGTAAAAAAAAAAAAGTACAAAAAGTCACCATAGACAGCAATATATATATATATATATATATATATATATATATATATATATATATATTGTTTCATTAAGAACAGAATATCGAGTGTCTATTAAAAATAATGTTCACACAAATAAATTAACTATGTTGGTTGCTCATTCCATTACGTTAACCTCCGGAATTTTCCGTATAAAGAAATATATATATATTTATTGACAATGGAGAATCGCAGCGGCTTACTGTCACTTTTTATCCGGTTAAAATAGCGCCATACTTTTTGTGTTCCTTTTCTTGAATCGTTTCCATTGACATTCGGCAAAATTCGATTCTTTGATTATTAGAAGAAACGATGGGATCTTTTCACCGAATCTTTCCTCCATGAATGTTTAGCCTTTATTTTGAAATGCAAAAACTACAAAACTTTATTTCACTCATCAATTATTCATATATTTTCAAATGGCTTGTGAGATATGGGCTCCTTATCCATTCATCGGCATTGTCGCCTTTTCTTATTTCTCATTCTGAAGCCGAATCCTTAAAACGTTCGAAGGGGAATTCTATCAATAAGGGTTCTTTTCATTTGAATACTTCTTGTTCTTCTTGTTCTTCCTTACTTCCTTTCTTCCTTGTTTCCTTCCTGGTGTTACTTTTCTTTTCCATTTTCAATATTCCTTCATCATAGTCATCATCATCATCGTCTTCTTCGCAACTTCCTCAATATTAACTCATTACCATCATCATCATCATCATTATCAGCATCTTCTTCTTCCCTGGTGTTACTTTTCTTTTCCATTTTCAATATTCCTTCATCATAGTCATCATCATCATCGTCTTCTTCGCAACTTCCTCAATATTAACTCATTACCATCATCATCATCATCATTATCAGCATCTTCTTCTTCCCTGGTGTTACTTTTCTTTTCCATTTTCAATATTCCTTCATCATAGTCATCATCATCATCGTCTTCTTCGGAACTTCCTCAATATTACCTCATTACCATCATCATCATCATCATTATCAGCATCTTCTTCTTCCCTGGTGTTATTTTTCTTTTTCATTTTCAATATTCTCTCATCATAGTCATCATCATCATCGTCTTCTTCGGAACTTCCTCAATATTACCTCATTACCATCATCATCATCATCATTATCAGCATCTTCTTCTTCCCTGGTGTTATTTTTCTTTTTCATTTTCAATATTCTCTCATCATAGTCATCATCATCATCGTCTTCTTCGGAACTTCCTCAATATTACCTCATTACCATCATCATCATCATTATCAGCATCTTCTTCTTCCCTGGTGTTATTTTTCTTTTTCATTTTAAAATTCTCTCATCAAAGTCATCAGCATCATCATCATCTCAATTTCCTTCCCTCCTTCCTTTCTTGGTGTTCATTTTCTTATTTATTTTCAAAATTACCTCATCATCATCATCATCATCTTCTTCTTCTTCTTCTTCTTCTTTGGTGTTATTTTTCTTCTTCAATATTCTCTCATCATTATCATCATTATCAACAATATCTTCTTTTTCTTCCTCTTTCCTTACTTCCTGATGTTACTTTTCTTCTTCATTTCAATATTCCCTTCTTCTTCTTCTCCTTTTCTTTTTCTTCTTATTCTTCTTCTTCTTCTTAACTGATGTCATTTTTCTTCTTCATTTTCAATATTCCATTCTTCTTCTTCTTCTTCTTCTTCTTCTTCTTGTCCTTTACCGCCTCTCTTTCCTACTCATACTCCTACTTCTTTTCTTCTTCTTCTTCTTCTTCTTCTTCTCTGATATTATTTTTCTTCTTCATTGTCAAAATTACCTTCTCTTCCTTCTCCTTCTCCTCCTCCTCTTCTTCTTCTTCTTCTTCTTTCCGGATAATATTTTTCTTCTTCATTTTCAACATTCCATCATCATCATCATCATCATCATCATGACCATAATCTTCTTCTTCTTACATTTGTGTTGTTGCTGTTATATTCATGTCTTTCTTTACTTCTACTTCATTCATTTCCTTTTCATTGATCCTTTCTTTCTATTTTTCTTCTCTTTCTATTTTTTCCCCTTTTTTATCTTCATTATTTCTCATTCCCCCCTTCTCCTTCTCATCATCCTCATCATCATCTCTATCTCTCGCTAATGCTACTGTTGCTGTTTTATTCCTATTTCTTTCTCTTAACTTCTTGAAAACTAAGAATAGTTTCTCGTTGTCCCTTCAGAATTTTGGAATTAAATGTGTTTTCTCCTAGGCTAGCATAGATAAAGAGCCTAATCTGAACATGTATTTAATCCATTGATAGGAGTAAACAAGAAGAAACTTATTCATGGATTTACCAGGAACATTAATGTGAAAGGGAATGCAATTGTAAAGACCGGGATTTGAACTCGTTATGCTAGCTCTACATATACTGTTGAACAGTATTCATAAAAGTATTGCATTTTTGTTTTTGCCTATGTTTGTGTTATGACGGGCCTTTAGATTGAAGCTAGCATGCTTACGTCGCTTCCGATCACATCACTATGAATCACTTGTACGATCCCTAAAGTTAAGAAACATCGAATCTGGTCAGTACATAGATGTCAGTGGATTTCTAGGTGGTGCAGTGGTTAACGGCTCGGTATTGGAAATCAGAGTACCGTGTTTCAATTTCAGCCGGATTAGTTACATTCATTTATTCGCAAATACAAGATTAATCAATCTCTTGTTCCTCCAAATATGGATTAACTAATAGAACTTGTAGCAGTAGCAAATAATTATTATTTGCCTAAAGTTGTACAATCTAAAAAATATTTTCTGGCTTTAAATAACCTACAAAAAGGTTGATAAGTTGATATAGGCGTGAGTTAAATCCAGTGAATAACCCAAAGAATTGTGAGTTCAATACCTGACTACAGCAGTGATGAACAAATAACTAAGAATTTTAAGCTAAAGGGAGATAACTACATGATATGTTGAAGTGGCATTGCACTTTTAGGCTATATTTCACTTATTCGCTTTCGTTTTTATCTTTTTTTTTTGTTCTTTCACTCTTTATCTCTTTCTTTCCTCTTTTATTCTCTCTCTATCTCCCTTTTATTGTTTTTTTTTCATGTTTTTTCATCTTTTCTCTATGGACCCGGTTAAGAAGTCCAGCAAGAAATAATACAATAAGCAACTATCTTCAGTTTTTAAATCTATCTCAACATATTTATAAATGGAACTTTGTCTCTGTGTGTGTGTGTGTGTGTGTGTGTGTGTGTGTGTGTGTGTGTGTGTGCGTGTGTGTGTGTGTGTGTGTGTGTGTGTCCGTTACTTATAGACTCCGAAACAGTTGAACCGTTTTTCTTGAAAATTTATACAGTTGTACTATAAACGTCTCTTGTACTATAAGCTAGGTTTTGTGTTGAGGTACTCTCGATAAATATCGAAAATCGATAATCGAAAAAATCGAGTTATAGACGAAGTGGTCCGATTTTAATCAAATTTGATACACTCATAGACAAAGACATAAGAAACGATATTCAGAAGTTTCAAGGTTGCAGTTTTTACAATAGTGCAGAAAATTGATAATATATATGTATAAAAGGCAAGATGTTTGTGTGTGTGTCTGTTTCTCTGCTTGTATGTCTGCATTTTTTCAGCACTGTTATTTTAATTTTTCCTTCGAGTTTGACTCTACGTAAGTATAATTGTAGCTCTTAGTTTCAGCCATGATAACATTTACTCAGAGGCCTTCAAAATTCAATTTACGACGAAAAACACTTATTTGATATCGATACCAGGAAATCAAAATTTGACTAACATCCATTCATTTTTATTTCAGTTTACGGTTTCGCTTTAACTGGAAACAACTATTGCTTTTTAGTCTTTTGTGCCAACGTCCAAAGAGTCTGAGCTCCAGAACCATGGATTAGTTTTAAAACTTTCATTACACCCGAGCAATGCCGGGCTATACTGCTAGTATATATATATATATATATATATATATATATATATATATATATTAGATGTGATTGGTAAATTGTCGCAATTATTTTATTATTTCAAATATTTTTTAGGCTGAGTCTGAGCTCCAGGGCCATGGATTAGTTTTTAAGCTTTCATTACACCCGAGCAACGCCGGGCTATACTGCTAGTAAGTCATAGATGAATCCAAAAATGTTCATGTGCAAACAAATAACATTCTGTATTTGTCTATCCTCCCCAAGGACACATGGCCCAGTGGATATAAGCGCTGCTTAGTTCCAATAGCTTGATTCGAAGACTTGTGATTTCCCTACCTGGCTACAGCAGTTGTGAACAAATAACTTAGAGAGTTGCGTTAAAGGGAGATAACTACATGGCTACCAGAAATGACATCTCACATGGAATTAGAATGGTATACCTCACTGTTCGTATTAAAGGGTTCGTTTCGAAATTCTTAGTAACTGAAGAAGGCCGGAGCATACAATGGGCGAAAAAGAGACAGCATTCAGAAAAATGCAAATAACGCTTAGCAACCGTTAACCTTATTTGAATTTTGAACCAAGACGTTTAATGAGTCTACCATTAAGGCATTAATTAAAACATGTTCCTGGGCTGTTTGTTAGTTTAAGCTTGGGCTGTGTATACTGAAAATAATCACATCCTCTGGATAAATCAAAGAAATTAAAAATTAACATCCAAAACAAAATAGTTTTTTGAATTATTCTATTATTGTTCAATCAAAGCTGAAGAGTTGAGGGTATTCTACGATTTTACTCACAGCTGTGAAACATTATATCCATTCATCTTTTAATCATTTCACCCTAAGAAAGACAATAAAGTCATTAAGATGCAAGGGGTTTACTGAGTATTTGAGAGGACGGAAAAATACTATTAAAGAGAATGTTGTGGCGAAACTTCGTTGCCAAGTTGTTGTGGCCTGTTTGGGCCCAGAAATAAGACAGGGAAACAAAAAGGTAGGTTCAAATAACTTATTAGAATAACAGAAAAATATATACAATAATAATTGTTATTAATCATCAATTGGAAGTGTAAGTCCGAACGTTCTAGTTATGCTGCGTCTTGAGTGTCTCTAGATTGTCACACGACTGCCTCACAGCTGCGTCCCCGGAAGACACGACGGAGAAAAAGTCCATTCCTATAGATATGGCACCATAACAGAGAGAGAATAATAAAAGATGATAAATTAAAAGAACAAAAAATAACAATTGGCATTATGTTTAAATATTTGAAGGTCAAAGTTGACTGTAAATCTAGAAGCTAGAAGAGAGTTCCACAGGCAAGAAATGTCGATAGAATCAAATTTCAGCATAGAACTTACGGTTACATGTAGACATTTCAACTGTAAAATGATGAAACCTTGCCGCCAATCTACTGCTGCTCTTAAATTCATAAAGTCTGGGTACCATTGAGGAAAATTCGTTAGAAAAATTACGATGAAAGCATTCATAGAAAAATCACAGGAAAGCTACACTACCGGCCATAATTATTTGGTGACCGTAGTTTTTTTTATTTTTTAATGAAATGATGTAATTCATACTATTTTTAGTCTTTATTTCGAAATGAAAATAGAATCGTTCTTTTGTTATTATTATTTTGCAAAATTTTACAAGGCAAGGAAGCGAAGATGGACCCGTCCGAATCAACCTTAATTTGTTTCATACTTTCATGATGAAACTGCAATATAGGTAATTATTAAATATTTATAAATTAATTTGATGCACGTTATTGTGCTGCATTAACAAAAGAACCCTTCTATTTTCATTTACAATTATTCACTTGGCAATAAATACTAAAAAATAGTATGAAATACATCATTTTTTAAAAACACTGGAGTGGCCTAATAATTATGGCCGGTAGTGTATATATACGTAAAAGTGGACATTGATGTTAACCTCCAGCAGCAACAGTCTCTGTCTTGACTTATTTCATACTATTTTTTAGTATTTATTGCCTAGTTGATAAGTCTAAATGAAAATACATTGTTTTTTTTGTTGTTATTATTACTTTGCAAAATTTTACAAGGCAAGGAAGCAAAGATGAACTCGTCCGAATCACTCTAAATTTTCTTCATTCTTTCATTGATGAAACTGCAATATTGGTAATTATTAAATATTTATGAATTCATTTGATGCTCATATTATTGTGCAGTATGAACAAAAGAACTATTCTATTGTCATTTACAATTATCCACTTGGCAATAAATACTAAAAGATGGTATGAAATATATAATTTTTTTCAAAACACTGGGTTGGCCTAATAATTATGGCCGCTAGCGTATATAGGTGTATGATAGAGGAGAAGGATAATCAACAATTATTCATCTGATGCACATGTTATTGTGCAGTATTAACAAAAGAATCATTCTATTTTTATTTACAATTATTCACTTGACAATAAATACTAAAAAATAGTATAGTATCATTTTTTAAAAGACTGGGTTTGCCAAATAATTATGGCCGGTAGTGTACATTATAGCGGTCGGAGAGTGACAGAAACGGAAAGGCCTGTTTAGGACCTAAAACATTGCAGACACTTTGAATTTTATCACGAATCTCTAAAGATATAAATGGAGCACCAGACCAGATGTGGCAGCTATGCTCAATGGATGGACGAATCTTAGACTTATAAATTTGTTAGATAGCCTCTGGAGATTGTTCGACTATGCGACTATGACACTGTCTGCTCTCTGCATTCGGGTGGAGGGCGCTCTCTGCTTCCGAGCAAGGAGAAATAACCCAGTCGTGGTTCCGCCGAAGGGTAGAATCACGACTGGGCAAAAATAGACAGACATTTTTTGGTAGGGCCATATAGCCCGGAAACCCCACTTATAACCGACCATGTGTCACATGTTGCCCTTAGTGGGAGGGACAACTAAATATAGTTGTCTAGTTGGTCAGAGGTATTTGCCGCTGCGACTATGACACTGTCTGCTCTCTGCCTTCGGGAGGAGGGCGCTCTCTGCTTCCGAGCCAGTTGTGGTTCCGCCGAAGGGTTGAAGCACGACTGGGCAAAAATAGACAGGTATTTTTTGGCCGGGCCATGTAGCCCGGAAATCCCAGTTATAACTGACCATGTGTCACATGTTGCCCTTACTGGGAGGGACAACTAAATATAGAGTTGTAAGCAGTTGGCATTAGCCTCTGTTACTGCGACTATGACACTGTCAGCTCTCTGCCTTCTGGTAGAGGGCGGTCTCTGCTTCCGAACAGAGAGCAATAACCCAGTCGTGGTTCCGCCGAAGGGTAGAAGCGCAACTGGGGAAAAATAGACAGACATTTTTTGGCCGGGCCATATAGCCCGGAAACCCCACTTATAACTGACCATGTGTCACATGTTGCCCTTAGTGGGAGGGACAACTAAATATAGTTGCTTAGTTGTTCAGTAAGTCGGTGCAGATTAAGTTGGAGATGTTTAGATATAGAATCATCACCCGGACCTATTATTTTACTTCAAGACTGTATATAGTTATTTCTACTAATAGTATTCCTGAATTGACTAACCCGTGTTCCAATTTGTATATTTTTGTTCAATATAATTTACATTTTCTATCTCCATATCTGTTTTTATTTATTATTTTGTGTGGTTTCTCAACCGGAATCCATAACGGAGATAAAAATTGTCAGCACGTCATAATAAAGCGACTTTCCGATTAGCAGACCTAGCAAATTGATTCAATATAATCTTCAACTTGTTAGCGAAAAATGTTAGCCCTAGAAAGCGTAACGAGTCACACCCCTGGAGGTTGACACCAGCCATGCCGGTGGAAGGCAGAACGGTGTGACTCACCCAAAGATAATTCATATTCGGTGATCGCAATATACGAGCCCGGAATTTGCTTTCGACTTGCCGACTCCATTATTCCAGACGCACATTCCCACAAATAATTATACTGGGATAATAGATTTGAAATTTCATCGCCATTCCATATACAGGCAGGATAAATTATATACATATTTGTTCCTTCGTACAGTCTCGTGCGAACTGTTGCTCTGGCGTTCCTTACACCAGGAAAGACACAGCCTATGACCTGTTATTTTCTGAAATTGTTTCTTTGCACGCAAATTTTCCAAACATTAAAGGATATCGCTTTCGTTCCTGTTCTGATCTGATTAAACGTAAATTTTCGATTCCACTACAGGACAAGTATAATTTTGATTTTGGATTCATTATTTCTGCGACGGATGAAGTTCGAGATGCTACTCCGATTTCTTATTTATGGGTGCAGTTGGAAAATGTATCTCGCTGTTAGAGACGAACTTTGAGCCTTATCAAACGTGACGACTTGACCGGAAGACCGATGGAATTTCCCTTCTGATTTCGAAGACAGATTTATCGTATGACACTCGTATATTCAATAACATGACAGAAACGTCATTATTGGATTTCCTATATTCAAGGGATGGCCGTTTACAGTATAGCAAGAATAATGTAAATATTAATCCTGGTAAATCAATAAAGGTTGCATTAATTTGTGAACACTGACCATCCCTTTCCTCGTTCTTTTTAAAGCATTCGTGTCGCAAAATTATCAGCAAGAAATTACCATCCACTCTACTATAATAAATACCGTTAAATACATATATACTATAGTCATCCGCAGACAGATCTGCTTCTCTGTATCACAGCTCATCAGTACGGTAGGACTCCGATCGTTTCCTAACGCAGGATCGAAACCCGACCGAATCAGCGTCAGTCGACGATTCTACCTCTGCGCCACGATCGTCCGGTAGAAGAAGGCAGACCTTTTAGCGCATATATCATTACACACGCCCAATAGCTAGAGTGCTCTAATTCATTATTGAATGAGCGATATATATATATATATATATATATATATATATATATATACTATTTTAAAGTAATAAAGACTTTTTACATATATATATATATATATATATATAAACTTATTTATAAATGGAACTTTGTATGTGTGTGTGTGTGTATCCGTTACCTATAGACTCCAAAACAGCTGCACCGATTTTCTTGAAAATTTACACAGTTGTACTATAAGCGTCTGCGAGTGTTCTTATCTAGGTTTTGTGTCGAGGTAACCTCGATAAATATCGAAAATCGATAATCGAAAAATCGAGCTTATAGAAGGAGTGGTCCGATTTTAATCAAATTTGATACACTAATAGAAAAAGACATAAGAAACGATATTCAGAAGGTTCAAGGTTGCAGTTCTTACAATAGTGCAGAAAATTGATAATATTTATATATATATATATATATATATATATATATATATATATAAAAGGCAAAATGTTTGTGTGTGTGTCTGTTTATCTGTCTGTATGTCCTTTATACAAATCCACAATTTTTATCCAATTCTCAACAAAATTCACACAAATATTCTTTAGCTGAGTCTGAGCTCCCGGCCCATGGATTAGTTTTAAAGCTTTCATTACACCCGAGTAACGCCGGGCTATACTGCTAGTATATATATATATATATATATATCAATCTGCTCTTTTAAAGTAATAAAGAGGTTTTACACACACACACACACACACACACACACACACACACACACACACACACACACATATATATATATATATGTAACTAACTATAACTAACATTAGTATAACTAACAAGTACGTAAGAAAAATAACCACTGACGAACTAGGTGAAAATAGAGCCAAAATAGAATAAGTTTGGTTTTTTAAATAAATCCCTCCTTTGTATCAGGATAATAAACTTTACAACAAATGGATAGTTGGAACAAAAAAATCGCAGTTTAGGGTTTTTGGGAAAAAATCTTTTCTTTAACAAATAGACTAAAGAGGATACGAAGGGGATTGGCACTACTAAAAAAAAAAAAAGAGGACTATCACATCAAATGTAATAAAATTGAAGGGAAAATGATAAGATCAGATTAATGGGAGGTAAAACATTAAGGAAGGAAAACAGACAAGAGAGAGAGAGAGAAAAAAAGAGAAAAGCGTTGGTTAGCACGAGAAATTCTTCGGGGTTAAAACCCAGAGTGAATCTCCATTCTGATTAGCCACCCAAAAAACAACCACATACATTCACAGCAAACCAAAAAAAATTTGTAATTTAAATGTAAATCATCTGCAAAACCACACCAACATTGCTTGATGATGAGAACCTATCTGAAAACATAGAAATTTCCATGTCGCAATGTAAAATTGAGATATAACCATATAATTATATCTATCTATCTATCTATCTATCTATCTATCTATCTATCTATCTATCTATCTATCTATGTCAGTCTTTTATTCTATCTATCTATCTATCTATCTATCTATCTATCTATCTATCTATCTATCTATCTATCTATCTATCTATCCCTCTTTTATTTCTCTATCTATCTATCTATCTATCTATCTATCTATCTATCTATCTATCTATCTATTCTCTCATGGTTGTTACAATGTTTTTAAATTCATAGTATCACGACATAAAAAAAATTATCATGTTTCGAAGCAGGCCCATTATGTTTTGGCTTCATCCTCAGGTGATTTTTTTAGAAATAAGAATTATCGAGTTGAAAAGACCGTTTATTTGTGTTGGATTTGTTATTTTCGGGTGTAAGAGGGGTTGGTCTGTATTTTGAGTTCCGTTGACCTTTTTACTGATGTTGGGGTTAAGTGTTTGTTTTTGGCAGAGTTCATGATAGGTTTAATCTATTAATCTTGAAAGGGCTGGTGCTAATGGCGCCTTTGGTTTAGGGGTTGGTAGGTGTTGTTTTGTTTTGGGGTTGGTTTCTCCTTAATTTAATGTATGTTATTTTGTATTGGGGTGTGTGTTTTTGTTGTTTTTTTACTCTCTTGCTTTTTATAAAATATATTTTCCACAAAATATATCTTTCACAAAAACCAAAAAAAAACCAAAAAAAAAAACAAACCAAAAAACCCTTGTCGTCTAGTATAGACGCTAATATCTAACAATAAATTACCTCCTTTCCACTATTTTTTTCTCTCTCTCCTTTTCTTCTTTTCTCCTTTATTCTTTACTTGACTCTTTTTTGGCTAATTTTGACCCATTCATTTTTGTATGAATTTCGTCTAAGGAGCGGTCGATAAGAGCCGCGAAATATATTACCAACTTATGTTCTTTATATATATATATATATATATATATATATATATATCCCTCTTGTCACGTTAACGCCGTTCTGTCTGAATTTTAATCATATGAAAATTAGCAATGAATTCCTTGGTTCCGCCAAATTTAAACCTTCACGACTAGGACGCACCATGACACTCATGTTGGAGTAAATCACACTCATTGCCACCTTATTTTATTGGTGAGAAATAAATTCTCTTTGAGTCCCTATTTACCACGAACCACTGCTTGCTGAAACCGACTTGCAAGAGAATGTTCCCTCGATCACTACAATCTTAATCTGTTCAAAGCTATGATGAGCGGATTAAATCCCCACTTATCCACATAAGCACTTTCTTTTATTTTGTAACCCTCTACCTCGAGTGACTCCAAGGGAGTTGTTCACCACTGCTGTAGGCTGGTATTGAACTCGAAACTCGTTGGATCAAGTCATAGGAACAAGTAACTTGCAAGGCTAGAGGGAGATAACTCATTATTTCCAATTGAGACATTACTACCACGCAAGGAATAAGAATGATATACACTAGTGATTGTAACAAAGGGTTCGGTTCGAAATTCTTAGCACCTGAAGAAGTCTAGAGTGTACAACGGCCGAAACGTCATACAAATGGCAACAAAGATGAGGACAAACCCGAATAATGTAAATACTGTCTTCCTGGATTGTTCACCAATCGCGATGAACTGATTTTCCCATACCAATCTCAGCTTAGTATATCGGCTTGGAACAAGAAATTGGAACGTCGAGTTCAAATTCCAGTCGAATTATTTGCATTCACTTTCGTACAAATACCATTGGGAAATGTATTAATCAGTCGCTTCTACCTTCAGCGATAGATTAAATAGCAGAATAGTTTTATACATATATATTTATGTATACTTGGTTGGCAACCAATCTACCGTAGAAGTTAATGGGAACCTACCGCGAGAAAATCTTCTGTCCCGTCAGTCATGTCCCTTTTGAGACATGATCGCCCAAGCGTGTATCATGTATGGTACTTGACTGGCTGACTGACTGAACAGTAAATTAAATTCGTCATTGTTGTTTACGATTCTTTCTATCAGCAGGTCTCAGTCTTAAGAGCGTGTCAAAAATTTGATGTATGATTTTTATAAATCCTAATCTCTTGTTGCGTAAACATTTAGCTGCATAAGTATTTTTTTTAAAGTGTCAAAACTGATTGCCTTTAAACGGATGCAGGTTTTGTAATAAATACTATGCTAATCAATGAGAGAAAGCAGCAGAGACTTGTTTCTTCGAATTAAAAGGGAGTTTGTTTTTTACGAGAAGGAATCGTGTTTTTTTTTTTTGTGAAAATAAAAGAAAGGAAAGGAAACGAGCTCCAACGTAATCTGGAAATCACACAGAAATTTATGTTCCTTTGATTTTCCGTTCTAGAGGAAAAGCCTATCCTACCCCGGAATGGATATGGTTTAGTCTATAAAAGAATGTGACTGTGGGCATACGTCAGGATTCGCCACTAGACGGATCTATGACACAGTCAGCCCTCTGCCTTCGGGTGGAAGGCGCTCTCTGCTTCCGAGCGGAGAGCAATAACCCAGTCGTGGTTCCGCCGAAGCGTAGAAGCACGACTGGGGAATAATAGACAGACATTTTTTGGCCGGGCCATATAGCTTGGAAAACCCAGTTATAAACTGACCATGTGTCATATGTTGCCCTTACTGGGAGGGACAGCTAAATAATGTATTCGCCACTAGATGAATCTATAACACTATCAGCTCTCTGCCTTCGGGTGGAGGGCGCTCTCTGCTTCCGAGCAGAGAGCAATAACCCAGTCGTGGTTCCGCCGAAGGGTAGAAGCACGACTGGGGAATATTAGACAGACATTTTTTGGCCGGGCCATATAGCCCGGAAAGCCCAGTTATAAACTGACCATGTGTCATATGTTGCCCTTACTGGGATGGACAGCTAAATAATGCATACGTTACTAGACTGACGACTCTATGACACTGTCAACTCTCTGCCTTCGGGTAGAGAGCGCTCTCTGCTTACGAGCTGAGAGCACTAACCCAATCGTGGTTCCGCCGAAGGCCAGAATCACGACTGGGGAAAAATAGATAGACATTTTTTGGCCTGGCTATATGGCCGGGAAGACCCACAATAAATAGACCTTGTGTCACATCTAGCCTTGCGTGGGAAGGTTGGTAAATACAGCATACGTTACTAGACTGACGACTCTATGACACTGTCAGCTTCCTGCCTCCGAGCAGAGAGCACAAACCCAGTCGTGGTTCCGCCGAAAGGTAGAATCACGACTGGGGAAAAAGAGACAGGGCATTTTTTGACCTGGCTATATAGCCGGGAACACCCACAATAAAAAGACCTTGTGTCGCACATAACCTTACATGGGAAGGTTGTTAAATACCGCATACGTTACTAGACAGACTAGCATACGACATATACAGAGATATTTTCTACTTGATCGTTATTCCTGTTACTATTCGTGTTCTTGTACGTCTATTGGTTTATTGTATTGTTGTATAATAAATCTCTACTAATCTATCTTCCATGTTAAGTATTATTCTTACACTATTCTTTTCCATGTTATTCCTAACCGGGATATAACATTTTCAAATGATGTAATCATAAATAAAATGGAAAAGGATGAATAAACCGAAAGGAATTATTTTGAAAGGAAACAAACTACAATTTAGTATTTTACTTTTTTAATTTATATTTATATTTATAATATTAATATTATATAAAATTTATATAATATTATATTTATATTTATAATATTAATATTTATATATTAGTTATATTAATTTCATCATTTATAATATTAATATTATATAAAATTTATATAATATTATATTTATATTTATATTTATAATATTAATATTTATATATTATTGATTATATTAATTTCAATAATATTTATAATATTAATATTATATAAAATTTATATAATATTATATTATATTTATAATATTAATATTATATAATATTGATTTATATTAATTTCATCATTTATAATATTAATATTATAAGAATTATAATATTATGTTTATATTATATTTTATAATATTAATATTTATATAATATGATTTATATTAATTTCATCATTTATAATATTAATATTATATAAAATTTATATAATATTATATTTATATTTATATTTATAATATTAATATTTATATAATATTGATTTATATTAATTTCATCATTTATAATATTAATATTATATAAAATTTATATAATATTATATTTATATTTATATTATAATATTAATATTTATATAATATTGATTTATATTAATTTCATCATTTATAATATTAATATTATATAAATTATATAATATTATATTTATATTTATATTTATAATATTAATATTTATATAATATTGATTTATATTAATTTCATCATTTATAATATTAATATTATATAAAATTTATATAATATTATATTTATATTTATATTTATAATATTAATATTTATATATTATTGATTTATATTAATTTCATCATTTATAATATTAATATTATATAATTATTATAATATTATATTTATATTTATAATATTAATATTTATATAATACTGATTTATAATACAATTTCATCATTTATAATATTAATATTATATAAAATTTATATAATATTATATTTATATTTATATTTATAATATTAATATTTATATAATATTGATTTATATTAATTTCATCATTTATAATAATAATAATATTATAAAATAGATATAATATTATATTTATATTATATTTATAATATTAATATTATATAATATTGATTTATATTAATTTAATAATTTATAATATTAATATTATATAAAATTAATATTAATATATATTTATATTTATATTTATAATATTAATATTTATATAATATTGATTTATATTAATTTCATCATTTATATTAATATATATATTATATAATATATTATTATTTATATTATAATATTAATATATTTATATAATATTGATTTATATTAATTTCATCATTTATAATAATATTATATAAAATTTATATAATATTATATTTATATTTATATTTATAATATTAATATTTATATAATATTAGTTTTATATTAATTTCTCATTTATAATATTAATATTATTATATAAAAATTTATAATATAATATTATATTTATATTATATTATATTTTTATAATATTAATATTATATAATATTGATTTATATTAACTTCATCATTTATAATATTAATATTATATAAAATTTATATTATTATATTTATATTTATATTTATAATATTAATATTTATATAATATTGATTTATATTAATTTCATCATTTATAATATTAATATTATATAAATTATAATATTATATTTATATTATATATTTATAATATTAATATTTATATAATATTGATTTATATTAATTTCATCATTTATAATATTAATATTATATAAATTTATATATTATTATATTTATATTTATATTTATATATAATATTTATATATATTAGTTTATATTAATTTTATCATTTATAATATTAATATTATATAAATTTATATAATATTATATTTATGTTTATAATATTAATATTTATAATATTGATTTATATTAATTTCATATATATAATATTAATATTATATAAAATTTATATAATATTATATTTATATTTATATTTATATTATTAATATTTATATAATATTGATTTATATTAATTTCATCATTTATAATATTATTAATACTATATAAATTATATAATATTATATTTATATTTATATTTATATTTATATTATTAATATTTATATAATATTGATTTATATTAATTTCATCATTTATAATATTAATATTATATAAAATTTATATAATATTATATTTATATTTATATTTATAATATAATAATATTTATATAATATTGATTTATATTAATTTCATCATTTATAATATTAATAATATATAATTTATTTAATATTATATTTATATTTATATTTATAATATTAATATTTATATAATATTGATTTTATATTAATTTCATCATCTATAATATTAATATTATATAAAATTTATATGATATTATATTTATATTTATATTTATAATATTAATATTTATATATTATTGATTTATATTAATTTCATCATTTATAAGATTAATATTATATAAAATTTATATAATATTATATTTATATTTATATTTATAATATTAATATTTATATAATATTGATTTATATTAATTTATCATTTATAATATTAATATTATATAAAATTTATATAATATTATATTTATATTTATAATATTAATATTTATATAATATTGATTTATATTAATTTAATATTTATAATATTAATATTATATAAAATTTATATAATATTATATTTATATTTATATTTATAATATTAATATTTATATAATATTGATTTATATTAATTTCATCATTTATAATATTAATATTATATAAAATTTATATAATATTATATTTATATTTATATTTATATTTATAATATTAATATTTATATAATATTGATTTATATTAACTTCATCATTTATAATATTAATATTATATAAAATTTATATATTATTATATTTATATTTATATTTATAATATTAATATTTATATAATATTGATTTATATTAATTTCATCATTTATAATATTAATATTATATAAAATTTATATAATATTATATTTATATTTATATTTATAATATTAATATTTATATAATATTGATTTATATTGGTTTCATCATTTATAATATTAATATTATATAAAATTTATATATTATTATATTTATATTTATATTTATAATATGAATATTTATATAATATTGATTTATATTAATTTCATCATTTATAATATTAATATTATATAAAATTTATATAATATTATATTTATGTTTATAATATTAATATTTATATAATATTGATTTATATTAATTTCATCATATATAATATTAATATTATATAATTTATATAATATTATATTTATATTTATATTTATAATATTAATATTTATATAATATTGATTTATATTAATTTCATCATTATAATATTAATATTATATAAAATTATATAATATTATATTTATATTTATATTTATATTTATAATATTAATATTTATATAATATTGATTTATATTAATTTCATCATTATAATATTAATATTATATAAAATTTATATAATATTATATTTATATTTATATTTATAATATTAATATTTATATAATATTGATTTATATTACCATCATTTATAATATTAATATTATATAAATTATTTAATATTATATTTATATTTATATTTATAATATTAATATTTATATAATATTGATTTATATTAATTTCCACTTATCTATAATATTAATATTATATAAAATTTATATAATATTATATTTATATTTATATTTATAATATTAATATTTATATAATATTGATTTATATTAATTTCATCATTTATAATATTAATATTATATAAAATTTATATAATATTATATTTATATTTATATTTAAAATATTAATATTTATATAATATTGATTTATATTAATTTCATCATTTATAATATTAATATTATATAAAATTTATATAATATTATATTTATATTTATATTTATAATATTAATATTTATATATTATTTATTTATATTAATTTCATCATATATAATATTAATATTATATAAAATTTATATAATATTATATTTATATTTATATATATTAATATTTATATAATATTGATTTATATTAATTTAATTATTTATAATATTAATATTATATAAAATTTATATAATATTATATTTATATTTATAATATTAATATTTATATAATATTGATTTATATTAATTTATCATTTATAATATTAATATTATATAAAATTTATATAATATTATATTTATATTTATAATATTAATATTTATATAATATTGATTTATATTAATTTTATCATTTATAATATTAATATTATATAAAATTTATATAATATTATATTTATATTTATAATATTAATATTTATATAATATTGATTTATATTAATTTCATCATTTATAATAATATTAATATTTATATAAAATTTATATAATATTATATTTATATTTATAATATTAATATTTATATAATATTGATTTATATTAATTTCATCATTTATAATATTAATATTATATAAATATATAATATTATATTTATATTTATATTTAAAAAATATTAATATTTATATAATATTGATTTATATTAATTTCATCATTTATAATATTAATATTATATAAATTTATATAATATTATATTTATATTTATAATATTAATATTATATAATATTGATTTATATTAATTTTCATTTATTTATAATATTAATATTATATATAAATTTTATATAATATTATATTTATATTTATATTTATAATATTAATATTTATATAATATTGATTTATATTAATTAATTATTATAATATTATTATTATATAAAATTTATATAATATTATGTTTATATTTATAATATTAATATTTATATAATATTGATTTTATATTAATTTCAATATTTATAATATTAATATTATATAAAATTTATATAATATTATATTTATATTTATAATATTAATATTTATATAATATTGATTTATATTAATTTCATCATTTATAATATTAATTATTATATAAATTTATATAATATTATATTTATATTTATATTTATAATAGGATGAATAAACCGAAAGTTTTTGAAAAATGATCCGATCTGTTGCTTTACGGATTATTTTTTTGATTAAATATCATGATATCCCATCAAGCTTACCTTCTATCAGTAAATATATAGCGAAATATAATGTTTTAGCCTAGGCCATTCGGAGTAACTAACTGATTCGGCGTTTTCCAGTCGGCGTCGCTATTTTCGGCGGGATTTTTTTTCAACAAAGGGACGTTTTGGCGTCGGATTAGTAACTAAGAAGTTTGGCTTCTTATCGTTAACTCTCTCATTTTTAATAAATTATTAATCTATTTGTAATAGTTTGAATTGTTTTCATTATGATGAGAAAGAATATTTATTTGGAAAGAAAACAGAAAAGAAAAAGAAACAAGCCCAAACACAATCTTGAAATTACAAAGAAAATTATGTTTCTTTGATTTTCAAACTATCAAATCATCTAAGATGTGATAGCGTCAATAATCCGAAAAATTTTGAAAAAATGACCTAATCTATGGCACTTCTTCATGTGCCGTTTCTCTTCAGGATGTCGGCGATCATGGACTTCCACTTGACGTTGTCTTTTGTCGAACTTAATATTTCTCCTCTTGGTATCTCTACCCAAACCCCATTTCGCCATCCATTTGCTCAAGCCTGCTAAGTATCTCTGGCCCTGATCGAGTCATGTCCTTAAATATACCTCATCAGATCTTGACTTTCATATGAATGTTACGCTTGTTTTGAGGGAAACATATATATATTTTTTTAATCGTATCACCCCGAGCAAGGCGGTAATGCCACTGATGTGCAGGGGGCTACGTAATAGTGAAAAGATCGGAAAAGAGAAAGCCGGAAACCACGTCCTAAACAGGGAACAAGGGATGAGCCTCTTAACCTGTTCAATAGACATATTTCCCTGCTGTCAAATCATAGGGTGAGAGACAATAACGAGTGAGAGAGTCGTTTCATTTCATTAGAGAGACAATAGCAAGGCAGCATCGGCTTAGTTAATTCTCTTTACTACCAGTTACGAAAGCCCTTGCCGCATGTTAATTCTTTAACGGTGCCTTGTTTTTTTGCAAATAACTATGTCGTCCAGTAGTGAAGAATACACACACACACACACACACACACACACACATATATATATATATATCCCTACTGTCATTCTCAGTGGTTTGGATTGTTCTTTTTCTTATGTCCTAATTTAAGATACTCAACAGTAGGTACAAATATATATATATATATATATATATATATATATATATATATATATATATATGTGTGTGTCATCAACATACAAGCCTGTTCCGGTCTATTACAGCTCATCAATGTGGCTAGACACATCCACTTGCTTCTGACCGGGATCGAAACTCGACCGATTGGGTATTGTTCGGAGTCTCTACTCCCTAAGCCATGGGCACATGGAATCAGAGGCGTGAAATTTTAACGTGTGGTATATAAGCAGTGTATATACACGCCAGTCACCGAAAGAACTCGATTCATTTCTGATGAGTCACGCATATACCACAGAAGTGGAATCTGTATATATATATATATATATATATATATATATATATATATATATATATATATATATATAAGAGACAATGAATGTCTATTATGTTTAATCATGAGCCTTTCTAAACGTCGTATTTTGGCTTTAATTTCAGTTGAAAATAAAGACAAAAGTTTTCCAACATTTGGATAATTTTTTTATTAAGTTGGTTCTAAGCCTTCGGCTCACATGAGCCGTCTTCAGAGAGGTTACAAGGACGTTAACATAAAAACATCCACCATCAGCGATGATTTTATCTTGTGTTGACATGAAACTTTGCTAAGCAACGATAACAGTTATCAAAAATAGCAAAAGCAGTTCGTAAATTTATAATGCGATTCTATGACGTCACACCGCGCGTGAGCTTGAAATGACAACAAGACCATATATTTAAGTGCAATATAATGTGTTATGACCAGATTTAAACGTTATTTTATTAAGTGAGGGTTGTTTGGATTTAATGTAGATGGCGTCTAATATCTGATGGTTCTTTTTACTGTCTGTATAAGTGAGGATTATTGTATTGTTGACTAAAATCTCTCTTATATTACTTACATGGTTATGTTTTTTAGAGAAATGTTGTTTAATTGCACTCTGATCAGAAAGGTAACAGGTAAGTCTAGAGGAGAGCGTGGTTGTTGTAAAACCAATATATGTAGTGGGTTTATTATTAGTACTAGAGATACAATCTCTGAACGGGCATGTAAATTGATACACTACTCTGGTTTTTTGTAGAGGATTTATTTGAGTGCTTGTAGGGTTATTAGAGACTATGAAGTCAATTGTTTTGAATTTTTTATAATATATGATGAGTTTAATTTGATTATTACTATCCACTGGTTTAACATTTCTACGTATAATGTTTTTGAGAGTTTTTTTTATATTGTTTGTAATTATTATGCATTTGGTTGCAATTAACAGTTAATAGTGTTATGTTTATTTGATGTACACCATTATTATTAATATTATCAATATATTGATGTACACCATTATTATTAATATATATATATATATATATATATATATATATATATATATATATATATATAAACTTTGGTTTGGTTTGTTTTAAGACATATCAACACCTCAATGAGTTATTTAATGCCGGAAATAGATATTTTTGCAACAGATTCGGATGAACAGAATATGTATTCTTTTTAGAAATCAGTTTGTAGATCAGGTTTCATTGATTATTTTTGGAATGAGTTTGTCGAGAGATTTGCTTATTTAAATATTTTTTTCAAGAAGGAATTGTTTTGACCCTAGAATGGGGGTGTTAAGTATTTGTCTATGCTGGTATTTGAACAGTTGCCACTACACAGGTTCGGACTGGATCTGGAAATAGTAGCAATTAAGAGGTGGTTTCACGCTCCTCAAAATCTCCTGACGATCAAAGGCCTTGCTGCCGAATGCAGTTCATCCTCATACCAGAACACACACACACACACACACACACACACACACACACACACACACACACACACACACACACACACACACACACATCTACCGAGCGCCCATACCTCAAAGATAGAATCGCCGACTGACGCCAATTCAGTCGGGTTTCAATCGGATGTTTAACCGTACTGATGAGCTGTGATACAGCGAAACAGATCTGTCTGCGGACGACTATTATATATATATATATATATATATATATATATATATATATATATATATATATTACATAAAAAAGATATTTAAAGAAGTGAGTGCTAATGAAGAGTTTTGGAATGAATATGTCCTTGATAGTTCTCAATAGAATGCATATTTTTGGATGAAAAAAGAGTTTTTTTTTAAAGGACATTTTTAAATCGACAATTTTGATTCGTTTAAACAATGTGATTGCAAAAAAAAAATCAACATAACTTGTTTATTTCGAGAATATTTTTCCTTGTTCTGCCAATGTCGGCCGAGATGGTCTGTTTGTTTAAAAGCGTGAAAAGAGCGAAGAGAAAAATAATAAGAAAGGAAGAAAGAAAGAAAGAAGACAAATAAAAACGACGATAAAAACAATAAAGAAAGAAAGAAAGAAAGAAAGAAAGAAAGAAAGAAAAGAAGGAAGGAAGGAAGGAAGGAAGGAAGGAAGAAAGCAATGAAATAAGTAAGGAAGCAAAGAACGTACGAAAGAAGGAAAAAAGAAATGAAAAATAGAAGGAAGAAAGAAAGAAAGGAAGTATAGACGGAAAAATAAACATAGCAATAATAGAAGAAAAAAGAAAAAAGAAACAAAGAAACGAATAATAGAATGAAGAAAGGAAGAAAAGAAATATAGACGGAAAAATAAAGATAGGAATGATAGAAGAAAGAAAGAAAAAGAAAGAAAGGAAAAAAGAAAAGAAGAAAGAAAGTAAGGAAAATAAGAAGAATAAACGAAAGAAAGAAAGAATAGGAAAAAGGAACAATAGAAAGAAGAAAGAGAAACGGAAGAACAAAAGAAAGAAAGAAAGAAAGAAAGGAAGAATAAAAGTAAGGGAGAGAGAAAAAGGTGAAAAGAAAGAAAGAAAGAAAGAAAGACAGGCAGAATTAAAGAAAGAAAGGAAGGAAGATTATAAGGATAGAAGAAAGAAAGGCAGAGTAGAAGGAAAGAAGAAAGAAAAAGATAGATGGGTAAAAGAGGAGAAGAATGAGAGAGAGAGGAATAAAAAGTAAAATATGTAAAAAATATTGCAAATAAAAGCGAACTAAAGGAGGAAAAACTGGCAATGAAAATAGAAACAAAGAAAGGAAAGAAAGAATGGCGAATGAAGGAAAGAAAGAATGGCGAAAGAAGGAAAGAAAGAATGGCGAAAGAAGGAAAGAAAGAATGGCAAAAGAAGGAAAGAAAGAATGGCAAAAGAAGGAAAGAAATAATGGCGAATGATGGAAAGAAAGAATGGCAAAAGAAGGAAAGAAAGAATGGCGAAAGAAGGAAAGAAAGAATGGCAAAAGAAGGAAAGAAAGAATGGCGAAAGAAGGAAAGAAAAAATGGCAAAGAAGAAAAGAAAGAATGGCGAAAGACGGAAAGAAAGAATGGCGAAAGACGGAAAGAAAGAATGGCAAAAGAAGGAAAGAAAGAAAGAATGGCGAAAGAAGGAAAGAAAAATGCGAAAGAAGGAAAGAAAGAATGGCGAAAGACGGAAAGAAAGAATGGCGAAAGAAGGAAAGAAAGAATGGCAAAAGAAGAAAAGAAAGAATGCCGAAAGAAGGAAAGAAAGAATGGCGAATGAAGGAAAGAAAGAATGGCAAAAGAAGGAAAGAAAGAATGGCGAAAGACGGAAAGAAAGAATGGCGAATGAAGGAAAGAAAGAATGGCGAAAGACGGAAAGAAAGAATGCCGAAAGAAGGAAAGAAAGAATGGCGAAAGAAGGAAAGAAAGAATGGCAAAAGAAGGAAAGAAAGAATGGCGAAGGAAGGAAAGAAAGAATGGCAAAAGAAAAAAAGAAAGAATGGCGAAAGAAGGAAAGAAAAAAATGGCAAAGAAGAAAAGAAAGAATGGCGAAAGACGGAAAGAAAGAATGGCAAAAGAAGGAAAGAAAAAATGGCTAAAGATGGAAAGAAAGAATGGCGAAAGACGGAAAGAGAGAATGGCGAATGAAGGAAAGAAAGAATGGCGAAAGACGGAAAGAAAGAATGGCAAAAGAAGGAAAGAAAGAATGGCGAAAGACGGAAAGAAAGAATGGCAAAAGAAGGAAAGAAAGAATGGCGAAAGACGGAAAGAAAGAATGGCGAAAGACGGAAAGAAAGAATGGCGAATGAAGGAAAGAAAGAATGACGAAAGACGGAAAGAAAGAATGCCGAAAGAAGGAAAGAAAGAATGGCGAAAGAAGGAAAGAAAGAATGGCGAAAGAAGGAAAGAAAGAATGGCAAAAGAAGGAAAGAAAGAATGGCGAAAGAAGGAAAGAAAAAATGGCAAAGGAGAAAAGAAAGAATGGCGAAAGACGGAAAGAAAGAATGGCAAAAGAAGGAAAGAAAGAATGGCGAAAGAAGGAAAGAAAAATGCGAAAGAAGGAAAGAAAGAATGGCAAAAGAAGAAAAGAAAGAATGGCGAAAGACGGAAAAAAAGAATGGCGAATGAAGGAAAGAAAGAATGGCGAAAGACGGAAAGAAAGAATGCCAAAAGAAGGAAAGAAAGAATGGCGAAAGAAGGAAAGAAAGAATGGCAAAAGAAGGAAAGAAAGAATGGCAAAAGAAGGAAAGAAAGAATGGCGAAAGAAGGAAAGAAAGAATGGCAAAAGAAGGAAAGAAAGAATGGCGAAAGAAGGGAAGAAAAAATGGCAAAGAAGAAAAGAAAGAATGGCGAAAGACGGAAAGAAAGAATGGCAAAAGAAGGAAAGAAAGAATGGCGAAAGATGGAAAGAAAGAATGGCAAAAGAAGGAAAGAAAGAATGGCGAAAGAAGGAAAGAAAAAAATGCGAAAGACGGAAAGAAAGAATGGCAAAAGAAGGAAAGAAAGAATGGCGAAAGACGGAAAGAAAGAATGGCGAATGAAGGAAAGAAAGAATGGCGAAAGACGGAAAGAAAGAATGCCGAAAGAAGGAAAGAAAGAATGGCGAAAGAAGGAAAGAAAGAATGGGAAAAGAAGGAAAGAAAGAATGGCAAAAGAAGGAAAGAAAGAATGGCGAAAGAAGGAAAGAAGGAATGGCAAAAGAAGAAAAGAAAGAATGGCGAAAGAAGGAAAGAAAGAATGGCGAATGAAGGAAAGAAAGAATGGCAAAAGAAGGAAAGAAAGAATGGCGAAAGACGGAAAGAAAGAATGGCGAATGAAGGAAAGAAAGAATGGCGAAAGACGGAAAGAAAGAATGCCGAAAGAAGGAAAGAAAGAATGGCGAAAGAATGAAAGAAAGAATGGGAAAAGAAGGAAAGAAAGAATGGCGAAGGAAGGAAACAAAGAATGGCAAAAGAAAAAAAAGAAAGAATGGCGAAAGAAGGAAAGAAAAAATGGCAAAGAAGAAAAGAAAGAATGGCGAAAGACGGAAAGAAAGAATGGCAAAAGAAGGAAAGAAAGAATGGCGAAAGATGGAAAGAAAGAATGGCGAAAGACGGAAAGAAAGAATGGTGAATGAAGGAAAGAAAGAATGGCGAAAGACGGAAAGAAAGAATGGCAAAAGAAGGAAAGAAAGAATGGCGAAAGACGGAAAGAAAGAATGGCAAAAGAAGGAAAGAAAGAATGGCGAAAGAAGGAAAGAAAGAATGGCGAAAGACGGAAAGAAAGAATGGCGAATGAAAGAAAGAAAGAATGACGAAAGACGGAAAGAAAGAATGCCGAAAGAAGGAAAGAAAGAATGGCGAAAGAAGGAAAGAAAGAATGGCAAAAGAAGGAAAGAAAGAATGGCGAAAGAAGGAAAGAAAAAAATGGCAAAGAAGAAAAGAAAGAATGGCGAAAGACGGAAAGAAAGAATGGCAAAAGAAGGAAAGAAAGAATGGCGAAAGAAGGAAAGAAAAATGCGAAAGAAGGAAAGAAAGAATGGCAAAAGAAGGAAAGAAAGAATTGCGAAAGACGGAAAAAAAGAATGGCGAATGAAGGAAAGAAAGAATGGCGAAAGACGGAAAGAAAGAATGCCGAAAGAAGGAAAGAAAGAATGGCGAAAGAAGGAAAGAAAGAATGGCAAAAGAAGGAAAGAAAGAATGGCAAAAGAAGGAAAGAAAGAATGGCGAAAGAAGGAAAGAGAGAATGGCAAAAGAAGGAAAGAAAGAATGGCGAAAGAAGGAAAGAAAAAATGGCAAAGAAGAAAAGAAAGAATGGCGAAAGACGGAAAGAAAGAATGGCAAAAGAAGGAAAGAAAGAATGGCGAAAGATGGAAAGAAAGAATGGCAAAAGTAGGAAAGAAAGAATGGCGAAAGAAGGAAAGAAAAAATGCGAAAGAAGGAAAGAAAGAATGGCGAAAGAAGGAAAGAAAAATTGGCAAAGAAGAAAAGAAAGAATGCCGAAAGACGGAAAGAAAGAATGGCAAAAGAAGGAAAGAAAGAATGGCGAAAGATGGAAAGAAAGAATGGCAAAAGAAGAAAAGAAAGAATGGCGAAAGAAGGAAAGAAAGAATGGCAAAAGAAGGAAAGAAAGAATGGCAAAAGAAGGAAAGAAAGAATGGCGAAAGAAGGAAAGAAAGAGTGGCAAAAGAAGGAAAGAAAGAATGGCAAAAGAAGGAAAGAAAGAATGGCAAAAGAAGGAAAGAAAGAATGGCGAAAGATGGAAAGAAAGAATGGCAAAAGAAGGAAAGAAAGAATGGCGAAAGAAGAAAAGAAAGAATGGCGAAAGAAGGAAAGAAAGAATGGCAAAAGAAGGAAAGAAAGAATGGCGAAAGAAGGAAAGAAAAAATGCGAAAGAAGGAAAGAAAGAATGGCAAAAGAAGGAAAGAAAGAATGGCGAAAGATGGAAAGAAAGAATGGCGAAAGCTGGAAAGAAAGAATGGCAAAAGAAGGAAAGAAAGAAGGAAAGAAAGAAGGAAAGAAAGAATGGCGAAAGAAGGAAAGAAAGAATGGCGAAAGAAGGAAAGAAAGAATGGCAAAAGAAGGAAAGAAAGAATGGCGAAAGAAGGAAAGCAAAAATGGCAAAGAAGAAAAGAAAGAATGGCGAAAGACGGAAAGAAAGAATGGCAAAAGAAGGAAAGAAAGAATGGCGAAAGATGGAAAGAAAGAATGGCAAAAGAAGGAAAGAAAGAATGGCGAAAGAAGGAAAGAAAAAATGCAAAAGACGGAAAGAAAGAAAGAATGGCAAAAGATGGAAAGAAAGAATGGCGAAAGACGGAAAGAAAGAATGGCGAATGAAGGAAAGAAAGAATGGCGAAAGACGGAAAGAAAGAATGCCGAAAGAAGGAAAGAAAGAATGGCAAAAGAAGGAAAGAAAGAATGGCAAAAGAAGGAAAGAAAGAATGGCAAAAGAAGGAAAGAAAGAATGGCGAAAGAAGGAAAGAAAAAATGGCAAAGAAGAAAAGAAAGAATGGCGAAAGAAGGAAAGAAAAAATGGCAAAGAAGAAAAGAAAGAATGCCGAAAGACGGAAAGAAAGAATGGCAAAAGAAGGAAAGAAAGAATGGCGAAAGATGGAAAGAAAGAATGGCAAAAGAAGAAAAGAAAGAATGGCGAAAGAAGGAAAGAAAGAATGGCAAAAGAAGGAAAGAAAGAATGGCAAAAGAAGGAAAGAAAGAATGGCAAAAGAAGGAAAGAAAGAATGGCAAAAGAAGGAAAGAAAGAATGGCGAATGATGGAAAGAAAGAATGGCAAAAGAAGGAAAGAAAGAATGGCGAAAGAAGGAAAGAAAGAATGCGAAAGAAGGAAAGAAAGAATGGCAAAAGAAGGAAAGAAAGAATGGCGAAAGAAGGAAAGAAAAAATGCGAAAGAAGGAAAGAAAGAATGGCAAAAGAAGGAAAGAAAGAATGGCGAAAGATGGAAAGAAAGAATGGCGAAAGATGGAAAGAAAGAATGGCAAAAGAAGGAAAGAAAGAATGGCGATAGAAGGAAAGAAAGAATGGCGAAAGAAGGAAAGAAAGAATGGCGAAAGAAGGAAAGAAAGAATGGCGAAAGACGGAAAGAAAGAATGGCGAATGATGGAAAGAAAGAATGGCAAAAGAAGGAAAGAAAAAATGCGAAAGATGGAAAGAAAGAATGGCGAAAGATGGAAAGAAAGAATGGCAAAAGAAGGAAAGAAAGAATGGCGAAAGAAGGAAAGAAAGAATGGCAAAAGAAGGAAAAGAAGAATGGCAAAAGAAGGAAAGAAAGAATGGCGAAAGACGGAAAGAAAGAATGGCGAAAGACGGAAAGAAAGAATGGCAAAAGAAGGAAAGAAAGAATGGCGAAAGAAGGCAAGAAAAAATGGCTAAGAAGCAAAGAAAGAATGGCGAAAGACGGAAAGAAAGAATGGCAAAAAAGGAAAGAAAGAATGGCGAAAGAAGGAAAGAAAAAATGCGAAAGAAGGAAAGAAAGAATGGCAAAAGAAGGAAAGAAAGAATGGCGAAAGAAGGAAAGAAAAAATGCGAAAGATGGAAAGAAAGAATGGCGAAAGATGGAAAGAAAGAATGGCAAAAGAAGGAAAGAAAGAATGGCAAAAGAAGGAAAGAAAGAATGGCGAAAGAAGGAAAGAAAGAATGGCGAAAGAAGGAAAGAAAGATATTTGGAAAGCAGAAAATAAATAAATATTTATAAACTATTGAAGCACAAATTAGAATTATTAGGTCTTTGCCCGCAAGTAACAACAGACTATTTCTAAGTAATTTGGAATTAAATTAACTCAATGAGTCCAACCTCCACACGCAAGCACATACATCTTTGCGCGTTCTCTCTCTTTCAATTTGAAACAAACACAAAGACATGTCCATATATATATATATATATATATATATATATATATATATATACTGGGTGCAATGGGTAAATGTTCGCCATTTTATACTTTTAATTTCGCGCATGCGCGTTATTTGCTTTTTGATTTTTTCGACTGCGCTGGGGAAGTTGGGCACTGTCTGTGAGAAAATAAGCACCGTGACGCAATTTACTTCTGAAATTTGGAAACGGCATGCTGTACTGCTTGGCATTCGTGCCGGAAGATCCATTACAAACATTGATCTTTAAAATTTTTAGATATTTTTTGTAATTGTGGTAAATATATCTGTTAAAATGAGATATTTAAACGATAATTCGACCTCTGAACCCTATATATATATTGTAGCATCCTTAGTACTATGTGAGGTCAATTCCATCCGGAATCGTGATCCGATGAGAACCCAATGTTAGAATTTTACAGAGTATTATAATGAAAATAAGTTGGATGTTTTTTGGATGTTATATAGTTCAACATCCTATATAGCAGAAATGTTAAGAATAATACCGTAAAATAACAGTTTAATCTTACAATAAATTGGAGCAGAGATTTAAGAGGTTATAAGCGTAATATATGCCAATATATACAATCTCCAGAACGTGAATTTGGGAATTTTTTGTATTGTTTAATAAACCTACCTGATGGCTAAAACCGTTGCGTATTTACTATCGGTTGTAACCACCAGTGTTCCGTTTTAAAAACGAAATTTCTAATGCTGATTTTCAAAGTAGACATATTGCATAATTTGAAAAATTATACCAATGCTTTTTCTTTTGTTTTACGTTTAATTTAGTGCAGAGCAGGATTCAGTTAAGTTTCATGGAGGGAAATCATAATTAAGTAATATATGGCACAAGGAGACGGTAATAGGGTACTCTGCTAGATTCATAATTACAATTCTTGTGAATTATTTTTTTTAATTATATCACCCCGAGCAAGGCGGTAACGCCACTAATGTGTAGGGGGCTATATAGAAGTGAAAAGATTGGAAAAGAGAAAGCCAGAAGCCACATCCTAAACAGGGAACAAGGGATGAGCCTCTTCACCTGTTCAATAGACGTGGGTGGAGTGTGAACCGACCGATAGTTTAGTCTATCTACTCCAATTGAAAAAAAAAAAATAAAGTGAGAAGATTTGCAAAGAGAAACCCGGAAACCGCATCCTAAACAGGAAACAAGGGATGAGCCTCGAGATTTTTGAAGCAATGTACAATGATCAGCATATATTGATTTTTTCAAACAAAATCCCATTTCTGAATTTATTTTTCTATCTCTTAATTAGTCAATATATTTATTTTTATCCTTTCTTTTCCCTCTATTCTAGTTTTCTCTCTCTCTCTCTTTCTCTCTCTCTCTCTCTCTCTCTCTCTCTCTCTATATATATATATATATATATATATATATAACAGAAGCTACTCTGGCATCTACGCATCGTTCATTCAGCAATGAATAAGAACACTCTCAGCTATTGGGCGTCTATAATAATAATATACACGCTAAAAGTCTGTCTCCTTGCACTGAGCGCCCGTAGTTCAGAGGTAGAATCGCCGACTGACGCCACTTCGGTCGGGTTTCAATCGTGGGTAAAAAAGCATTCGGCTGTCTAACCGTACTGCTGATGATCTGTGGTGCAGCGAAGCAGATCTGTCTGCGGATGACTATATCTATTGTGGATTTGGGCAACAGTCCCTCTTTTATGCAGGTTTCATTGAAAATGACAGATAAGTTATTATCATTTAGATATTTATATAATTTTTCGTGTTCGTACAATTTTGGTTTTTTCGGAACTCAAATTGTATAAGAATTGTCCGAAGCTTTTGTACTTTCGAGCGCTTTCGGCTATACTTTTAGCCATTATCAAGAATTTTGTTTTACATATAAATAAACATGTGGAAAATTCATGCATATAGAGTGTTGTGTATGTTAGGTTCCGAACACAGTAAGCACATTGTTGTTTCGTTTAAAAAAAAACAAGGAAGATTTTATTAATTCGCTATACGAACAATTATTAAACATCATATTTCTACCGAAATTCCTCAAACGCAAATAAAGTTTATAATCTACTATAGAAAAAGGAAGACAGCAAATCATGTTTCTAATCAAAATAACCCCATCAAATCTAAACTTGAGATGACTAATATAGTTTATGAATTTCAATGTCCAATACAAGATTGCGTTTCCTGTCAGAAATCAATAACCTGCATTGGAGCACCTAGAAGTGGTATAATGGTTAGCAATCTTGTCTCGCTAAAACCATTGTAATAGAGTAGTGAGTTCGATCCTCACTAGGTGCCCCATACTTTCAGCCTTCTGCCAAATGCAAGCTGCGCTTAGAAAACTACCATAAAGCAATTACATGCATTGAATATACCACCACTTTCTTAAGAAGACATTTTACATGCCATCTATTCAAGCAAAGTGCAATAAAAATCATTTATTAACCCATAATTTACAAGAACCCTTTAGGAAAATTTTGGCCAAAAATACAAATATACTATTTAAATCATAATATCTAAACCATCTCGTTGTCAGAGAAACACGATATATCAAACAATTCTCTTCTATATAACAACCTTACATTATTTAACGATATTTATTCTTGTAAAAATACAAAAATTCTGGCACAAAGCCGAAAAGAGGAGGAGAAAAGGTTGGTACTTACTGAACTATCCTATACCTAGCTAAACACTTTCACGACCCATTCACTGGTTACAATTTGCACAATGACCACAAGAACCCATCCATCAACTCCCAATCTTTCAAACACCATAATGTCACAAACTTACAAGGGGCACCTAAAAAAGTGGGGAAATAACCCATGACAATAAGAAATGTATTTATATACAATACAAAATATATGTACAATATAATATAATATATAAAATTATATTTACAATATGACATTTTATGAAAAATGAAATGATGAGAGGGGAATGAACCCAAAAAACAAACTGAAAATACAACAAATTTTTAAACTAAAATAATAAACAATGTTAGTAAGACCCATCCATCCAAGAAAAAAGAGTGGTCGCTGTATTCCGCCAAACGGCGAAATCAAGAAGCACACTCGCTAAGGGAGTGGGGAATGGGTAAAAAAATAATGGAACGGGACAATAAAAGGCTGAACCAGCCGAGATAAAAGGAGGCCAAAACAAACGGGGGTGGGAATCTTGACTTGGATCATAAAAGAGAAAGCCGGGTACCGGCTAGGAACACATTCATTCACATTAACTAGGTATACAAAAGAAAGCTACCTTAACCAGGGGAGGGTTCCAAAGGAATCCACCCCGATGTAACCAGCAGATCTAAAAAAGAAAATCAAGACTAGCCCCGTTCACGCGAACCAGGCTCTCCATATTTACTTACATTATTTAACAGAGAAAATAGAGTTTTGAAATTGAAAAAAAAAAAAAAAGAAAAAGAAAGACGATCACGCGATTTCCATTCTCGGGCATCACGTGATAGCTCTTAAGCAACGCTCCTTTTCAAAAGCACAAAATAAATTACGTTTATAGACAAAACAGGACGATAAAAATAACAACGTCAAAAACATAACATCATTGACAATCGTCAGTAAATTGCTTGAACGCGCTTGAAAAGTTAATAATTATGGCATATTTTTACGTTTCTTATCTCCAGCAGAAATTAAATTTGTAAGAATACTGGATAAAATGAATCAAAAATTAATAAAATGTTCATTGTCGGTCGTTTTAAACGAAACATGTTTAAAAGAAAGATTTCGGCCCAAATGTCAATATGTTAATGTTTATCCTGCTTAGTCTGTTCATTTCATTATCTATCTATCTATCTATCTATTTTATTCTGTTCATATCTATCTATATATGTAGCTGTCTGTCAGTTTGTTCATATATATTTATGTTAGAATTTTCACCTCTCTGTCATGTCTATTTATCTGTAGACTGACATAGAGAGATATGAATCACTGACATCTTTCTCTCTCTCTCTTTCTCTCTCTTTCTCTCTCTCTTTCTCTCTCTCTCTCTCTCTATATATATATATATATATATATCATGTCATATGTCCGTATCTATCTATCTATCTATCTATCTATCTATCTATCTATCTATCTATTGACATAGAAATATTTGAAAAAAACTGACACACACACACATATATATATTTTCTCAACATATACTGTTAAATATAACAGTCAATGAATGTCTATTATGTTTAATCACGAGCCGTTCTAAAAGCCGTATTTTGGCTTTAATTTCAAGTGAAAATAAAGACAAAAAATTGTCCAGCATTTAAATATGTATTTATTATGTTGGTTTTAAGCTTTCGGCTCACATGAGCCAACTTCAGAGAGGATATCTCAGATAAGATATCTGTCATCAAAGGTGATTTTATCTTGTGTTGACATAAAACATTGCTAAGCAAAGATAACAGTCACCGAATAGCAGACACAGTTCGGAAATTTGTAATGCTGTTCTATGACGTCATACCGAACAGAACCATATGTCTAAATGCAATGTAATGTGTTATGACCAGATTGAAATGTGATATTAAGTATGGGTTGTTTTGATTTAATTTTGATGGCTTCCAATATCTGAAGTTTTTTTTTACTGTGTGTATGAGTGAGTATTATTGTGTTGTTGACTAAAATCTGTCTAATATTTTTTCTTCTAGAAAGAAACGTTAGCGATTATGCTATTACCAAACAAAAATGAACTATTGAATGAAAGAACAGAAATTATGACGAAGTGTGACCATACTAAAAATACATATTAGGTTCATAGAACGATGGATGAAAATGTTATAATTTCTTGTAATTTTAAAAATTGCGCGTTCAAAAATTCCCCGTCACGTGAGCGTTCAAAAAAACAACAACAAAAAACAAAAAAAAGAAAAAAACACCGTTACGTGAGCGTTCTTAAAAAAAAAACGGTGAACGATAAAATCAGTTATTCTAAATTGCCTGAAGACACCATATGGTAGAAACCTAGGTCGCGTAATAACTCGTTTATAAATGAAGAATATTCAAAGGTTCTAGATTATAGAATATATATGTATGGAACACTTTTAATACAAATTTGCATTGGTCCAATTTTATTTTGACCAAAAACTAAGTAATTAATATATATATATATATCACTTTTTCTATCACTTTAGGTAATTTTCTTAATATATATCTAGCTCAGTTTGCCCATTCAGTATCTATCTATCTATCTATCTATCTATCTATCTATCTATCTATTTTATTTTGTTCTTATCTCTCTCACTCTCTCTCTCTCTATATATATATTTATGTCTTGTCATATGACTACGTCCGTATCTATCTATCTATCTATCTATCTATCTATCTATCTATTTTATTTTGTTCTTAACTCTCTTTCACTCTCTCTCTCTCTCTCTCTCTCTCTCTATATATATATATATATATATATATATATTTATGTCTTGTCATATGACTACGTCCGTATCTATCTATCTATCTATCTATCTATCTATCTATCTATCTATCTATCTATCTATCTTTCTATTGTGTGGTGGCGTATTAGCCTGAATAGTAAGTGATAGCGTTCAAAAAATAATCAGAAAACGGATGCAATAAGCCGAAATGCGCCTCCGTCTTTGCTTGCCAAGTGTTTACAGATCTCATTCCGGGCAGCTGATTGAAGCCATTTCATCGTTTGTGCGCCTACATCCGGTCACCACCCATCTTGTCGTACCTATTCACATATTTGGCCAACGACCAAAGGGAATATCGCAGACATCGAAGCAGAAGAGATCGTCAGATGGATATCTAGTCCTTGAGTGTCTGGCAAGAAAAGGATTTTTGTCTTTGATGACTACAAAGAATTTCTCAGTGTGTTGACCTTATAACAAACAAATATAAGTTCTTGCCTGTGTGGCCGTAACTATGATAATATCCCCGTATTTCTCTTAGAGGGATATAGTCAGGGACATGACTTCGGTTTGACTTGCGTCCTGAGGAACTTTTGGCGAAAGCAAAACTTCTTTTCCTATTTAGAATTTTGATTGGTAGATCCTATCCTATCCTATCCTATCCTATCCTATCTATCTATCTATCTATCTATCTATCTATCTATCTATCTATCTATCTATCTGTAAGACTGTTCATATACATGTAAGTTACTCTCTTCTTTCTATCTATCTATCTATCTATCTATCTATCTATCTATCTATCTATCTATCTATCTATCTAATCTATCTATTCTATCTATCTATCATGTAAGACTTCATATACATGTCTTACTATCTATCTATCTATCTATCTATCTATCTATCTATCTATCTATCTATCTGTAAGACTGTTCATATACATGTAAGTTACTCTTCTCATCTATCTATCTATCTATCTATCTATCTATCTATCTATCTATCTGTAAGACTGTTCATATACATGTAAGTTACTCTCTTCTATCTATCTATCTATCTATCTATCTATCTATCTATCTATAGGAACGTACTATAAAGGTCTGGTTGAATGGCATAAAACTAGAGTTTACTCATGTTGTTCTCCTTACTACCTCAAATGTCAGTAAAAGCAAAGTTAATACTCACCTACTAACCACTGGACTCTAGCTCTCTCCCCACCCCTGTATAACCTTCCCTTTCTCTCCACCTATGTATCTGTCATCGCACCTGCTTTCTATTGTTCCTTTCTAACTAGCTTGCACTCCTCACTCTTTTCTAATTAATCTTTCTACATTTATGTAACCCCCTGCACATCAGTGGCGTTTCTGCCTTGCTCGGGGTGAAATGATTAAAAAAAAAAAAAAATTTAAGTGTGTAACTAGATTGGCGATTATGTCTCACCGTTTTACTCCTGAAATAGCTAAGTGCGTCTGTCAGTTCTATTCTAATAGTTTATTTTCTTTCACATCTTTCATGTGCAACTCCCTTCTAATTTTCTTCTCTTTAAACTACGATCTTCAAAAATGTAAATGAAACGCCTGTCGCCATCTTCTTTCTTCATGAATCAGGTTCCTTCATTGATCTTTTCCCCACTTCATCTTACGAAGGTCTCCTCATTCTCTTTAGCTCTCTGTATTTTAGTGACATTATTGCCCTGCTTGGAGTGAAATGATAATAAATAAATAAATAAATAAGTGCAAAGCTAATATCGAAACGAACCATTTCCATTCGGTTTCTATTAATCAAAGAGTTTATTTTAGTGTAGGCAGAAAATTATTTTATTAAAGCAATTGCTTCAGAAAATTAGGTTTTTCCAGGACATTAAGTTTTATAGCACATTCTAATATTGATTTCTATATTAAAACAATATTGATTTCTATATTAAAACAATATTGATTTCTATATTAAAACAATTCACAATGCATTCATATAATAATAAAGTTATTTTATGAGGATGTTAGGGGTGAGATAGTCCTTACCGTACAGAAAATATTCAGCATTCATTGACTGAAATGTTAGCATTATTTGATTTCTCAAGTCTCCTAACTTTTAAGGGGTTTTCTACTATTAGCTCCGATAATAAAACCGTTTACAATGTATTTTGTTAGAGTAAAATTATTTACAATGCATTTTTAGTGTAAAAACATTGAAAATGCTTTCATAGTTTAGAATAAATAACGATTCAATATTATAGTAAAATAATTTATAATATATTCTTATAATATCATTAACAATACATAATATACATAATATAATATAATATAATATATAATATACATAATATATATAATATAATATAATATACATAATATAATATAATATATAATATACATAATATAATATAATATAATATAATATAATATAATATAATATATAATATACATAATATATATAATATAATATAATATAATATAATATAATATAATACATAATATACATAACATAATATCATTAACAATACAATATAATATCATTAACAATACATTCTCATAATAAAAAAATTATTTTGTCTTCATAGGTCCTGGGCATGACGGTAAAACTGCATCCGGCAGCAAGAGCTCTGATTGAGAGGTTGTGATTAGCATGGAACCACCTCTTAATTGCTGTTGTTTCCAGGTCCACCCTGACCGGAGTGGTAGCACCTGTTAGGGTCCCAGCTATGGGCAAATAGTTAACCCCAAACTGGTATCAAAACACTATGAAAGTATAAAAATGCTTTTATAGAAATATATATACATAAAAATAGACTTTTATAGAAAAATTAACATTTTTGAAGAAAAATTATTACCACAACACATTTTTGAAGGAAAAAATTCTCAGCAAAACATTTTAGAATACAAAACTAAAATACATTTTCAGTTTTCTAGAATAAAAAAGAATAAAGACAAAATTTTCGTTAAAATCTGACGAAATTAGCCTTCTCACTATAAACAAAAATTTAAAAAAATACCTTAAAACCCCACCTTTTTGGCATTAAATGACCCACAGATGTTGATATGCCGTTTTCGATGCATTCATAAAGAAAAATAAAGTGTAGTACATTCCTATATTGAAATCATTTGGAATTCATTACTATAGTAAAATCTTTCACTTCTCCGTCAAGCTATGGGTTAAATACCAAGACCGATTGTCTAAACTTTTTTATAAATGGAATTTTGTCTGTGTGTGTGTGTGTGTGTGTATCCGTTACCTATAGACTCCGAAACGGCTGAACCGATTTTCTTAAGAATTTACACAATTGTACCATAAGCGTCTGTGAGTGTTCTTAGCTAGGTTTTGTGTCGAGGTACCCCCGATAAATATCGAAAATCGATAATCGAAAACATCGGGTTATAGAAGGGGTGGTCCAATTTTAATCAAATTTGATACACTAATAGACAAAGACATAAGAAACGATATTCAGAAGTTTCAAGGTTGCAGTTCTTACAATTGTGCAGAAGATTGATAATATATATATATATATATATATATATATATATATATAAAGGAAAAACTGCCAAAAAGTTGTAAGTTTAAAAATGTATTTTTTTGACAGTATTTGTTTATTTCTGTTATTTTATTTGATATTTCAGACCGTCCTGGGTCCTTCATCAGAAACAAATGATTTTAAAATTTAAATTAGAAACGTATTTAGCGAGAGCGTTCGTGGAGAGAGATTGTTTACATCACGTGACGCAGAAAGCGACAAATTTTTGTTAAAATTATATATATATAAATATAATATATATATATATATAAATAATATATATATATATATATATATATATATATATATATATATATATGTTTGTGTGTGTGTCTGTTTATCTGTCTGTATGTCCTTTATACAAATCCACAATTTTTATCCGATTCTCACTAAACTTCACAAATATTCTTTAGGCTGAGTCTAGGCTCCAGGACCATGGATTAGTTTTAATGCTTTAATTACACCCGAGCAACGCCGGGCTATACTGCTAGTGTTGTATAGTCTTGGTTAGCAACCAGTTTAGCTCAGAACGTAATGGCAATATACTGCGGGTAAATCTGTCCAGTCATTAATGTCTCTTTCGACCAAGCGTGTATCACGTATGACACTGACTGAACTATACTTAAGTGTAGGGTTAACCGTTATCTAGCCTACACAGCCTCGTAATATACTGCCCTTTGGAAGCCATTACTATATTCCCCCATTTTGTAACCTTGAACCTACTGAACAATAGTAAAAATTAAATTTAAAAAAATAATAGAATACATGTTATGGTCGGGATTTTCGTTTTTCTTTGATGGGACGTTGTCTTTTTGACGTCGGTGTTGAAATTAGATGAAATTATGCTAGCTATCCCCCAGTTAAGGGCCATACATGATACACGATTGGGCGATCATGTCTCTAAAGACACAGAACTGACTGGCATGAAGATTATCCCGCAGTAGGTTGCCATTACATTCTGCGATCGACTGGTTGCTAGCCAAAGGTAGAGAACCCAGTCTGTCCTATTCTTTGCCTCATAGCTAGAGGGAGAAGAGATGTATTATATTATTGCCTTGTAATTTGTGTTGGATCAATTTATTATTCAGAACAATAGAAAACCGATCCCCCACTTTATGACCAGTAAAAACCTTAATCATGTGTCCAACTATTATATTCAGTCAGTCAGTTAAGTGCCGTATGTGATATACGCTTTGGGCGATCATGTCTCTAAAGAGACATGAGTGACTGGGCAGATTATCCCGCAGTAGGTTGCCATTACTTTCTGCAGTAGACTGGTTGCCAGCCAAGGCTATAGAACCCAATCTCTCCTATTATTTGGCTCATAGCTAGAGGAAGAAGATATGTATTATATTATTACGTAGTAATTAAATGGGGATCAGTTTATTACTTCATAACAGTGGAAAGCCAATCCCCCACTTTATGACCAGCGAAAGACATAATCATTATTTCTGATATTATATTCAGTCAGTTAAGTGCCATACGTAATACACGCTTTGGGCGATCATGTCCCGAAACAGACATGACTAACTGGGCAGAAGATTATCCCGCAGTAGGTTGCCATTACTTTTTACAGTAGACTGGTTGACTGCCAAGGATATAGAACCCAATCTGTCCTGTTATTTAACCCATAACTTGAGGGAAGAGACAGATGAATATCTTTCCCAAGAGTATTTGTGCGTTTGTGTATGCAAGAAATTCAACTGGAATTCGAACTCGGCTCCGCGAATTTTCGTTCCGAGCCGATATCTACTGCACCACAACAATACGGCCAAATAAGCCAGGTTTAGAATTATCGCCTACCAAATGACTTCAACCGTTAGCATTCGTGGTAAGAGAAGCATGATTGTGGCGCAGAAATTTCCTGCTGATTAAATGACGTAAATTTTTCCATATTGCTAACTTCTTCCAGAAAAAAAAGAAGAAAAATTCAGTTTTCCCTCCGTTAATTTCATACGAATGACATTTGTCTTTAAGCTTTTTATCTCCTAATTAAGAAAGTAACTTTTGTAATCTCTTTGTGTTCAATTCCTTAAATGTCAAATATCAAATGCCTCAATTCTGTTCGGCGAATTTTACTTGAGTAATTATTGGAAAATTCAAGCAAATGAACTCATTAAAATCTTGTAACTCCGTTAAGAAATACACTGTTCTGTTTTATAAAATTTTTCAAGACTGCTAAGGTAAGTTGTAAATTATCGTTAAGACTTGTTTGTTCGTACAGTTTTATTTTCCATTCTTGATTAATCCAGCTTTTCTGAAAAATTGATGAAGAATATCATTTTAGAAATAACAGATCATTTATACATATAAAGCTAATCTTTAGTTATCAATTTGACGACATGGGAATCTTGAGGTTAATCAATGATCATAGGCAACCCTTCCTGCCTCTCATAAGCATGGACCAAGCGAGTCTCCCTAAGAGTAATACACTGCACCTCCTCGGCCTCACCCTCTCTTCCTATCTCAAGTGAAACCCTTACATTGAGTCAATAACTAAATCTAGGAAGTTTGGGTCACTGTGTCGGGCCAGGATGTTTTTTTTTCCACCTGAATCCATCTTGCATATATACAAATTAAACATCTGTCGGTGCAGGGTCTAAAGGAGAATCAGTAATGTGAGAGGTACGACTTGGCTGCTCGACTCTAGCCACTTTCTCAACGACGGAATGTGGCTTCTCTCTGTCTGCTCTATAAATATTTTCATGGCTTCTGCTCGGACGAACTTGAATCAATGGTGCCCCGGCCACTGGTGTTTACTCGTGCAACCAGACTGGCAACTGGGTCTCACCCATTCACAGTTAGATCAACCAAATGCAGCTGACAATTCTACTCCATCAGCTTCTTTTCTTGCACTTCCCGTCTGTGGAACTCGTTTCCATATTCTTGCTTTCCTGACGGCTACAACCCCCAGGAATTTAAATTCAATGTCAATACTCAATACCCATCTCTTAACCACTTGACTCTAGTTCTTCCTACATCATCCTGTATATCTTTTCCTTTTTCTCTATCTTTGCAACTGTCATCACACCTGTATTCCCAGCCTTCGCTTGCCCTTTCTTTGGCAACCACTCTAACTGGATCGTCTTTCTCTTTACTCTCCTCCTATCTAATCTTTTTCTCTTATGTATCCCCCTGCGCATCAGTCTTTCTACATCACCCTGGATATCTTTTCCTTTCCCTTTAATTTGCAACTGTCATCACACCTGTATTCCCATCCTTCGCTTGCCTTCTCTTTGGCACCCCTTCTAACTGGTTCATCTTTCTCTTTAGTCTCCTCCTATCTAATCGTTTTCTCTTATGTAGCCACTGAAATGCAGGGGGGCATTTCAGTGGCGTTACCGCCTTGCTTGGGGTGAAACGATTAAAAAAATACATAAGTCGGGTAATACAGATTTGGATTCAAGAGAAACTGAGAAATGAGGTGCCGAGTTTGAATTCTAGTTCAGTTCTTTGCATTCACTTACGCACAAATACCCTTGGGAAAAGTATTAATTCGTCTTTTCCCTCCAGTTATGGGCTAAATAATAGGACAGATTGGGGTCTATAGCTTTAGCTGGCAACCAATCTACCGCAGAAAGCAATGGCAACCTACTGCGGGATAATCTTCTGCCCAGTTAGTCATGTCTCTTTCGAGACATGATTGCCGAAAGCGTGTATCACGTATGGCACGTAACTTACTCACTGACTAAATAAGAACACGACAAAATATCCCGAGAAAACGGACAGGGGAACAAGAACAATATATAATATTGTTTTTGTTCTGTTATTCAAATTACATAGTTTCTCTATGTAAAGATTGTACTTTAAGTCTTAAATTCCTTGAAGATTATCCAAACCGACACATCTGAAGACGACTGAATGAAAAAACCGCACAAAAAAAAAAAAAAAAAATAGAAAAAAACTCTGATAATTGAACAAATAACCTTTTTTCGAGGGAATATAGCACTGACAACTATTTTTTGATAATAACACATATTTACAGATATTTAACCCATAGATGGGAGGAGGAAAATTTAATATCTTTCAAAACGGCATTTGCGAGTCAGTTAAGTGCCATACATGATACACGCTTTGGGCGATCATCATTCGAAAGAGACATGACTTCCTGGGCAGAAGATTTATCCTGCAGTAGGTTTCCATTGCTTTCTGCGGTAGACTGGTTGCCAGCCAAGGCTATAGAACCTACTCTATCCTATTATTTTTACCTATAACTATTATTTTTTATGCTCAAATCTCGAATACGTTTTGAACGCAGGGTGAGATGGATGAATTGTTTTCTTTACTTTTCCGTTACAACTAATGGCGTGTAGAGTAGCGTTTTTTGCTGTTTCCGTAACAAACTGATTTTTTTGGAGCAGGGTTGTTAGCTCTGCGCCCAAACCCCAAACCTGGAGGAAGGTGATTTTCTACACACGGTTGAAAGTAGGGGATACCCAGTGAGGATCGAACTCACTCCTCAGTTATAATGATTCTAGCGAGACATGCTTGCTAACCATTACACCATACCGAGGCTATAGAATCCAATCTGTCCTATTATTTAACCCATAACTGGAGGGAAGAGACGGATTAATACATTTCCCAAGAGTATTTGTGCGTAAGTGAATGCAAGGAATTCAGCTGGAATTCGAACTCGGCACCCCCGATTTGTCGTTCCGAGTCGATATCCATTACACCACAACGCACAGAGTGCATGTCAGGAACCGACTTAATTTCGGACCAGCTTTCCACTTTTTCATTCCGAACCGTTAACCATTACCTTGTTCGCAAATTTGCACATGATAATGTGTATAATATATTATAATCACATCGTCTTGAAGCTCACAGTAGATTTGTAATTAATTTCAAATGTATAGGGTAGTTTAAGAATACGAAAGGTGTTCCGAATATTTTTAGACTTATTTTAGGCGATGCAGTTCTACCTGTCCTAGATTATTGTATCTTTATATTATCTAATAAGCTGACCTGCCAACGTATGTTGTTCTAGGTTGAAGGTAACGGCTCTTTCAATGCGCCCTACTAAACATTGCTTGTCACGGTTTGCAGAATGCAGTTGGGGTTTGAAGACAATTTGGAAGCTCGCTATGCAATAAAGTTTTGTGTTGACAGAGAGACTTCGAAACTATCCCTCATCATTGCCACATCTTTATTGTTTCCGAAGTTGAATGAGAAACTCAGAGGAACTCAGTTTTCAAGACATTGAGAAGATGAAGGAGGCTATGATAAGGGTCTTCGTTTTGGATAACTTCCATGCGGCGATCCCGAAGTGGCTGGAATGGCTATAACAACTGCAGTGTAACCGGAGAATTATACTTAGAAGGAGATTAGGATTTTGCAATTATTTGAGACTAGCAGTATAGCCCGGCGTTGCTCGGGTGTAATGAAAGCTTTAAAACTAATCCATGGTCCTGGAGCTCAGACTAAAGAATATTTGAAATAATAAAATAATTACGACAATTTACCAATCGCACCTAATATATGTGTGTGTGTTACTAGCAGTATAGCCCGGCGTTGCTCGGGTGTAATGAAAGCTTTAAAACTAATCCATGGTCCTGGAGCTCACACTCTTTGGACGTTGGCACGAAAGACTAAAAAGCAATAGTTGTTTCCAATTAAAACGAAACCGTAGACTGAAAGAAAAATGAATGGATGTAAGTCAAATTTTGATTTCCTGGTGTCGATATCAAATAAGTTTTTTTTCGTCGTAAACTGAATTTTGAAGGCTACTTAGAGCCAAACCCGAAGCAAAAACTAAAATAAAAAGGCTGAAAAAATACAGACATACAGGCAGATAAACAGACACACACACAAACATCTTGCCTTTTATATATATACATATTATCGATTTTCTGCACTATTTTAAGAACTGCAACCTTGACACTTCTGAATGTAGTTTCTTATGTCTTTGTTTATGGGTGTATCATATTCGATTAAAATCAGACTACACCTTTTTTTCGATTATCGATTTTCGATATTTATCGGGGGTACCTCGACGCAAAACCTAGCTAAGAACACTCACAGACGCTTATAGTACAACTGTGTAAAATTTCAAGAAAATTGGTTCCGTCATTTCAGAATCTATAGGTAACGGACACACACAGAGACAAAGTTCCATTTATAAATAAGTTTTGATTACACTGATATTGCGTGGCTTCGCTCTGTCTTTTCGACAATTATTTTCAGGGCATAGCATTTTTAGTAATTTTTCCCCTGGTCACTCGACTACATGAAATTAAGCGGGCTGGATGTGCGTTGTGGTGCAATGGATATCGACTCGGAAAGACAAATCGGGGAGCCGTGTTCGAATTCCAGTTGAATTCCTTGCATTCACTTACGCACAAATACCTGTGGAAAAGGTATTAATCTGAACCTTGCTTCTAGTTATGGGTTAAATAGGACAGATTTGGTTCTATAGCTTTGGCTGGCAACCAGTCTTTCGCAGTACGCAATAGCAACCTACTACGGGATAATTTTCTGCCCAGTTAGTCATGTCTCTTCCGAGACATGATCGCCCAAAACGTATGGCACTTAACTGACTGGCTTGTTTACACTTTTACTTTTTAAATAGCCAAATGCAACTACCATTTCTAACCTGACAGTTTCTTTTTGCAAGCTTCTCAGCCTTAGAACTCCTTTCCGTTTACTCGCTTTCTTAATAACAAAAATCTAAAATTTAAATTCAACGCCATTTTCTATCTTCTTGTATCCCGTTAGTCTTTTAACCTTTCTTCAATACCCCTTGTACCTAGAGTTTTTCTCTTGCTGTAACCTTCTGCACGGTAGTAGCGGTCCCGCCTTGCTTGGGGTGAAATGATTAGTAAAAACAAAAATATAAGATTTGATCTGTGAGAGGAAATAACGAGAAAATTGACGGCGAAGCTTCATAGAATTCCCTCCGGAGCAAACGTTCCAGATGTGTTTTTAGCAGTGGCAAATCCGGTGAGAGAAATGAGTGGATTCCAAGTTTGGTATTTTGAAGGTGATTAAATAAAATTTGAGAAGCGTACAAAATTTTTTTTTTTTTAATGCTCAAAGCTCGAATACGTTTTGAACGCAGCTCATATACAGGGTGCGATGGATGAACCGTTTTCTTTACTTTTCCGTGTAGGGCAGCGTTTTTGCTGTTTCCGTAACAAACTGTTTTGTTTGGAGCAGGGTTGTTAGCCCTGCGCCCAAACCCCAAACCTGGAGGAAGGTGATTTTCTACACACGGTTGAAAGTAGGGGATACCCAGTGAGGATCGAACTCACTCCTCAGTTATAATGATTCTAGCGAGACGAGCTTGCTAACCATTACACCACACCGAGGCTATAGAATCCAATCTGTCCTATTATTTAATCCATAACTGGAGGGAAGAGACGGATTAATACATTTCCAAAGAGTATTTGTGCGTAAGTGAATGCAATGAATTCAGCTGGAATTCGAACTCGGCACCCCCGATTTGTCGTTCCGAGTCGATATCCATTACACCACAACGCACAGAGTGTTTTTTTTATGGGGTAGGGTTGTTAGCCCTGCGTCCACGCCAAACCTGGAGGAAGGTGATTTTCTAAGCGTAGCTTAGACGTGATACACGGCTAAAAGTAGGGGATGCCCAGTGAGGATCGAACTCACTACTCAGTTATAATGATTCTAGCGAGACGAGCTTCCTAACCATTACACCACACCGAGGTGCCCAATTGTCTTCTAAATAACGCAGATATGAAAATAACAGACATCTGATTTTACCAAAATTGCATAAAAATATCTAGAAATACTAAAGAGTAGACTTATTCAATAAAACCGCCATTGGCTTCAACCATGTCCTCCAGACCACTTCGGAATCTCCTGCATCTCTTCTGGACAGTCTCCTTGTTTAAGTTGAATGCTGCTATAACCCTTGCTTTCAGGTCTGTTTTGTTAATTTTTCGTTCTGCGACGAACACATAAAAATCAAGGGTGTTGCACTCTGGAGAGTTAGATGGCCAGATTTAAGGGGTGATGTAGTCTCAGAATTTGTCTAACAGTCATGACAGGGTTCTCCTGCTTTTGTGGCATGGTGCTGAGTCCTATTGCCAGACATAGGATCTTCCAGAATCTACCCTCTTGACCAAAGGAAGCAGTACCTCCTCAAGGAACGTGATTTAGACATCCGTGTTTAGTCTAAGGCTCTGTTGAAGATGCATAGAGGCATAACATCATGATCACAAGTGATCACTCCAAACACCTTCGCAATGTCCTGGGATTGATAACCAAACACTCTGTAAATGTTCGTATTGAAGCTTCCTCGGCGAATGTCAAGGAGCAAAGTCTGTTCATATCTATCTATCTATCTATCTATCTATCTATCTATCTATCTATCTATCTATCTATCTATCTATCACAGTTTGTTCATTATCTCTCTCCCTCTTCTCTCTCACTCTCTCTTTGTTGGTCTTTCGCGCAAATGCACCATACCCATAATAATCAAGGGCGGTTGCTGTCTGGGGAGTTAAGGGAATGATGTGGTTGTAGAAATTGTCTGATAGCCATGACTGGGGTCTTCTGCTTCTATGGCATGGTGAAGAGTCCTCTTGCCAGTCATAGTTTCTGAGATAATGAAGAGGTAATGAATATGTATAGAACTTGGTTCCCCCTCACTGGAATGTGATTGGCTGGTGTCAGCCATAAATATAGACTAAGGCGAGGACGTCCAAAGATCTTCCACTAGAGGTCTACTACCACTAGAGGTCTATTGGTCTTACACTAAAGGTCTACAGGTCTTTTACTAGAAATCTACGACGACTTACTACTCCTACGTCTCATGATACTGCATACGACGAGTATCCATTACGTCTACTTACTTAACCACTTAAATACCTTAAATACGACTGATATATATATATATATATATATATATATATATATGTCCCTTTCCGGGACATATCAGCTTCTTTCCGCTCTCTTGGCCCAGGTCAGCATAACCTCCTCAAGGCACTTGATGTCGAACCGTGTTGAGTCTGAGGGTTTTGCTGACAAATTCGGGATTTAGTTTCTCATCAGAAAGATGTGAGTTGCCGTTTCTTCATAATCACCATTAGACTCATCTAACTCTTTCCGAATCCTCTGCACTGTCTTCAGATTGAAAACCAAACCTTCTCTAAGAGTTCCTATTAGAGCATTCAGCGCAAAAGGTATGTCTGGTCAAACGAATCACAAAATTTTACCTGTTTTATTTACATTGTATGCAGCATTCGTTTTGTCAGAATTTCTTCTTTAATGTTTTAGTGTGTGATAACCTACCTGGCAAAAATATGTTACTAATTTTTTAATATTTTCTATTGAGATTCCATACCTCCCTATATATATATATATATATATATATACAAAATTAAGGCAGACACGTTATTTCATGGTAAATCGGAAATATGGGCCTTTTTCAGGCGAACCATCATCAGCTTCCGTTTTTATTTTACAAAGGAGTTTACACGAATGTTATCCTACCACTGTTTATACAGGATACTCCTTTGGATTCTTCTATACCCACACTGCATGCTGATATATATATATATATATATATATATATATATATATATAAGAGAGATAATAACTATACTCGTGTCGAAAAACCATCCACGGATCTACGAAGAAGGGAAAAATGGTTTTAATGAAAGAAAAAGCTAAGTACATGAACATCAATCAAAAGGATTCGGACCGATTCAGCACGTAACCCAAAGAAAAAACCCCGACACGAGTAATCAACTAACAAAAAAGCACTCAATACTTAGGTAGAGCGGAATAAGTAAAGTATACCTAGTGAGCCAGACAAACCCACCTAGGTTTCACCTAAATGTATCGTCAGGAAAAGGTGGCTCCCTGACAATCCGTTTAGGTGGAAAAGAAAACCTAGGTAGGTCTGTCTGGCTCACTAAGCATACTATATATATATATATATATATATATATATGCATTTTACATTAGGTCTTTTACTAGTACTTTCTCCTCGTTTGTATCAATCAATTTCTACATTACAAATGGTCTGTAGTTCCTTTTTCTCCTCCTTATATTTTTCTATCAATACTTTTGGTCAATATTTACCATCGTGTTCATCTTACGACAAGAAGAATGCTTTCCTGCGTTTTCATATATATATATATATATATATATATACATGAATAAATATAGTTTAAGGTTTGTTATATTTATAGGATAAAGTGCTCAATATCAGAGATAGAGCGTATGTAAATATATGTGGCCTGATGATTGCGCTTAGCATGAAACAGTCTATCACCCCTGAGTGTTTGTTTCAATGTTCACTCTTTTATATATATATATATATATATATATATATATATATATATATACTATAGTCATCCGCAGACAGATTTGTTTCGCTGTATTACAGCTCATCAGTACTGCTTAGATTCCGGTCGCTTCCTAACCCAGGATTGAAACTCGACCGAACTGGCGTAAGTCGGCGATTCCACCCCTAGGCCACGAGCGTCCATTAGAAGAATGCAGGCTTTTTAGCGCGTATAAACACGCCCAATAGCTAGAGTGCTCCAATTCATGATCGAATGAGCGGTGCGGAAATGCCGGAGTAGCTACTGTTTACAAAGTTTGCCACTCTTCCAGAGTGCTCAATCAGGGTGTGAGAGCGTATATATATATATATATATATATATATATATATATATATGTGTGTGTGTGTGTGTGTGTGTGTGCATTGAACTTCTTTAAAAAATAACACGTACCGAAACCAAACATCCATTTCTGCGTATTTTTGGTAGTGAAAATATAAATAAAACCCCTAAAGTAAAATGGAAAATTTTAGAAAAGGCAAGAATCTGTAAATAATTCTATTACATTTGCCCTCTGCGCCTGATTGAAAAGCTTCAGATCATCGGGTTCCCTAAAAGTAAAGTGCTGCTGAATCGTAGGGATGAATTAACGGTTTTAGTAAACATCGAAAATATTTTTCTCTAAAATTTAACTAAATACAATTGTTCATTTATAACTTATGCTCTAATAATACTTAAAAATTATTTTATTCAAATAAATGACCCCCCACAATACTTATCTGGTGTTCTTAACTCCAATATACCTTAGTATACCATAACTATTTAAATGTAATTCTTACCTAAACAATCCAGCCTATTTAACTGATGGGAAATACAAAATCAAATTAAAAAAAAAAAAATCAACCTGCTGTTAACAATTATTGTATACCAACTGAAAAAAAAAAATTATGGTCCCAATATGTATTCTACCCAGACAAAATAAAAAAGTGTTATGCTACTTTGTACACTTTCGCGGTCCAAATTTTCAACTCCACAGTTCAACATAACTCACAATTTGATTGAGCAATATTGATACACCTACAAGCTTATTATTTAACTTACTCCATCTACTAATTAATTTTATATTTTCTAAATAAATCATTTTCACTATTTATTTTAAAATATCACCTGAAGAAGAACAGTATTGTTCTGAAATATGAAAAATTTTGTGTAGTGATATAATGCTTTATAGACCAATGTAATAACAAAATTACAATATTAAGCTCTACTTTGTATTGAGCACTCTTAATAAAAGTAAATGCATGAACAGTGGGTTTTAATCTATGTGTTCTTTGACTTCAACACTATATATATATATATATATATATATATATATATATATAGTGTTTGTCCTAATACGTTTGCACAGTACTATATATATATATATATATATATATAGTATTGTGCAAACGTATTAGGACAAAAACTATTTTATCTTTTATGAGGCATCAGAATAAAGTTTAAAATCACCCCTGTCTCAACACATTTACACACTACCGGTAGTGTGCAAAAGTATTTGGACAGGGGTGATTTTCCTAAAAGCCTTACTGAAATTAAAATACAGGGTGAAAAGCCAAACCTTTGTAAGAATTATTTAACTAATAAGTAAGAGAAAGGAAGGCTTCGGAATTTGAATTGGCCCTTACAAAGCCCTGATCTCAATCCTATTGAACATCTATGAGATATTTCGGATAAGAAAATTGATAAATCCAATATTACTTCGCAAGACACACTTTGGGAACAAATACAAGCTGCTTGGCATTAGATACATTGAAGAAGCTTGTGACGTCAATGCCTGACAGAATGAAAGCTGTGATCAAAACAAAAGGCTATTATACAGAATATTAAATTTATTTTGTAACAAGTATTTTTCTTGTTAAAGCATTTGTTGAGTAAATCAAATAAAATTACTTGAATGAAATTGTTTATTTTCTGTCAATATGTCTCATAAAAGATAAAATAGTTCTTGTCCTAATACTTTTGCACAGGACTGTAGATATAAATTTATTTTGTTTAAACATTATTTTTCATGGATACTCATGTTTCCTGTGTTAAACAGTCAATTCATTTACATCTAATGGCCCAAATAGCGAGAAAAATGAGTCCTCCGGCATATTTTTCCTAACTATGGAAATTTTCTTTGTCAGGTTGATATATATACATATGCAGTTTAATTATAAAGACAGAGTATCTACTTAAATACGAGTATCTATTAAGAAATGTTTAAACAAAATAAATTAAAAAATATGTCGAAGTTAATCAATTTCGTAACGTATTTCGTATATATATATATATATATATATATATATATATATAGATACGAAATTCGTTATGAAATTGATTAAGTTTACTATGTTATATATATATATATATACATATAACATGGTAAACTTATTATGCAGTCCAGGTAAATTCCAATAGAGACTAACTCAAGAGAACTCAATGTTAAATTCATTTATTTAATTTGAGTAATATAATTTATAAAAGATTTTAGATTATTACAATGGGTAATACATATTTCACCGCGTTTTGATATTATCGCGGCTCGTCAGACCCAAATAGTACCATTTGGGTCTGACGAGCCGCGATAATAACATTAAAACGCGGTGAAATATGTATTAACCATTGTAATAATATGAAATCTTTTATACACATATATATATATATACGAAATTTGTTACGAAATTCATTAATATATAAATTGATTATAGAATTTAAACGGAAATATATTTCGTTTATGATTCAAAAATGATTCTCACATTATTTAGAATAAAAATCGTTCCATCATTTGATTTCTCTCAACGCATACATTCAGAACTGTTTTCTCTTATTTTATTTAAATAGAATGCGTTAGCACATGCAATTAAACGGACACAAGTGTTATCTTCTACATTTAATATTCATTTGTTGCTTTATCATACGTTGCACGTATCTGACCTTTGAAACTATACCTCATTCAAAAATACTATCTCTCGGATTTTTAATTTTTTCATTCTTCATAAATCTCTTCGTCCCCGATCCATATAAGGGAAGCCGCCAATTGATCTGGCGCGTCTTAGACGTCTCGACCACACACACACACACACACACACACACATACACACACACACACACACACACACATATGTGTGTGTGTATGTGTGCGCGCTTCAAAAATTCAACACTTGGCAAATTAATGCTATTCCCCTCCCACGCCCCCAGCCAATACTTAATTAAAAAATTTTCGAAACACAATAATATAGGAGATACCGACTTTTGCGTTGCCATGGTTTCTATCAGAGCGGTATCACGAGGCAGGAAGAACTATTCCTTTTTAATCTTCATTCTAAAGTCACCTATCTGGTTAACTTGCTGATACACCTGGCTTTCTTAATGTTCTGATGTGACACTGAGTGCAAAATATATTTTTTATCATCTGATGTAATCCCTCTGCATACTGGATTCGCTACAGATTAAATTTTTTATGAAAAGATCTTCCTTGCTGATATTAAATTTAATTCAAGCTGCTATCGCTGAACCAAACACTACACATGTCTTCGTTCCAAACTGTCATGTGTTTCAAATGCTGCAAAACTTCGTTACCAGAATCTGTCACCCCCGGTTTTCTTTTTGTTTCCGACCTTTCCGTGTCGTTGCTCAAATGTTCGGTCCCCGATATTTTCAGTATCCTTTTGTAGAACCACATTTCGGTTGCTTCAAATCTTTTTTACATATCTGAGGAGATCGTCCAGCATTTGCTGTCATATAGAAGGACAGGCATCACATAACAGTCCATTACGCTTTTCTTTGTTTCCAACAAAAATTTCCTTTCTCTCAGTACTCTGATTAGCTTTTGCAATACATCCTTGGCTATGTCCGTACGATTTCGTTCCAAACTGTCATGTGTTTCAAATGCTGCAAAACTTCGTTTTTCGCTTCTGAGTTACCACAATCTGACACACCAATCGCTTACCTTTCTCTTGTACTTACCGGATGTTGGTGAAAAAAAGAGAAAAACCTTTCGGAATAGTTTTAATGAACACACATTCACAAGAATAGAGATACAAAAATAATTATCTGTTTTTTTCTTGTAAAGTATCATGTGAAAACCCCATCAGGACAAAAAGCTAGTGTCAGTTAACGAACGGCAATCAAAGAAGTAGTCCTTCCCTTTGCTCTTACCTCGAGTGATAGCGGCTCTTCATAGCAATCTATGACAATCTAAATTGTCATAGGTTGCTATGAGACAATCGCTTCTACCCACCATTAGCATGGATCAGGCTAGTCCCCCTGAAAGCAAAACTGCGCCTCCTCGGATTAACTCACAAGCGGAATGACTATATAGAATCCATAGATAAATCCGCTGCTAAGAAAGTCGGTTCTCTGTGTAGGGACAGGAAGTTTTTTCAAGTCTGAGACAATCCAGAATATATATAAATCTACCATCCACCCCTGCATTGAATACTGCTTCTATATCTGGTAGAGTGACCCTGCTATCCACCTAAGTGTCTTTGACAAAATCCAACGGAGAATCTGTAATTTGATCGATCGCGACTTGGGAGCTCAGATACAGTCACTTTCTCACCAGCACAATGTGGCTTCCCTGTGTCTCTTCTACAAATACTTTCACGGCATCTGCTCCGATTAACTTAGCTCACTGGTACCCCCTATATATGAATTTACTCGAGCCACAAGATTAGCAACCAGATTTCACCCTTTTACTATGAAACCAATCAGATGTAAACGTAAATTGCATTCCAGCAGCTTCTTTTCCCGCACTTTCCGTCTGTGGAATGTCCTTCCATTAACTTGCTTCCCTGACAGCTACAATTTCCAGGAATTTAAATGTAAAGTCAATAGTCATCAGTATTCTCCTCCTTCTCTTACCCACTTCCTGACACCCCTTATAACCTGTCACTCTTTCTTACAATTTTTCTCTTATGAACCCCCCTGCAAAATAGTGGCAGTAAAATGCCTTGCTTGGGGCGATATGATTATAAAAAATTATACGAAAATGGAAGTTAAAACTGAGGTTAATAAGCTTTAAGTTAAAGTGCTTATTTTTGGCTCCTTTCTCCTTCCACTCCACTCTCATCAGTATTCTCATTCTTCTCTTACCCACTTCTTGACACCCCTTATGACCTGTCACTCTTTCTCATAAGTTTCCTCCTATGTACCCCCCTCTGCAAAACAGTGGCAGTAAAATACCTTGCTTGGGGCGATAGGCTTATAAAAAAATTATATATTTCAACATTCAAGTCAGTATGTTTTCCTTGCTTAGTATTCCTAGCATGTGATAACTTGCTAGGCAACATGGAAAACTTTATCTTCATATATTCTATTAATGTTATCTTTTTATTGCACACTTTAAGCGTGGCTGGCTGTAAAGTAATGTGTACAGTGTCCATTAGGAGAAATGCACGTCAGTCAGTTAAGTGCCATACATGATACACGCTTGGGTGATCATGTCTCGAAAGAGACATGACTGACTGGGCAGAAGATTATACCGCAGTAGAAAGCCATTGCTTTCTGCGGTAGACTGGTTGCCACCAAAGGCCATAGAATCCGATCTGTCCTATTTTTTGACTCATAGGTAAAAGGAGGAGAGATGTATTATATTATTACGTAGTAATTAATGGGGGTCTGTTTATTACTTCATAACAATAGAAAAGCGGTCTCTCACTATATGACCAGTAGAAGCCTTAATCATGATTCCAACTATTATATTCAGTTAGTCAGTTTAGTGTCATACGCTTGGGCGATCATATCTCGAAAGAGACATTACTAACTCGGCAGAAGATTAAGTTGTGGCGCATTGGATATTTGCTCGGAACGAGAAATCGGGGAGCCGAGTTTGAGTTCTAGTTGAATTCGTTGCATTCACTTACTGGTGAATACCCTTGGTAACGGTATTAACCCGTCTATTCCTTCCAGTTATGGGTTAAATAACAGGACAGATTGGGTTCTATAGCCTTGATTTGTCAACTAGTCTACTGCGTGATAATCTTCTGCCCGGTCAATCATCTCTTTCAAGACATGATCGCCCAAAGCGTGTATCACGTATGGCACTTAACTAACTGACTGACTTTTTACTGATGACCATGCATTTTTCGTATCGTTTATGTTTAGTCCTTTCCTTTTGCTTTCTTTAGCTACCTTCTGTAAGAGGCCTTGTAATTTCCTTTCCGTGTCTGCTATCAGCATTGTATCATCTACGTGAATCAGTCAAATCAATGCTCGCCGCCAAATAGACATAATTTGTGTCCAACAGAGAAGGTACTAAATTAGTCTTCTTTTTTTGCCATGTCATTTTAGAACGAAGGCGATCATGGCTCTCCAAATCTCTATATTCCTTGTAGTTCTTAACAACTTTCTCCTATTATCCCACTCAATCTCCGCTCCGCCATCCATCTACTAAAGTCTATCAAGTATGTCACGCACTGCTTCCTCTGTCTTGCGTTTCCTCTGTTCGTCCCGTGAGCATCAGATTCTCCAAACCCTCCTTCCTCAATACATGTTTCAGAAAATTCAGCTGCCTTTTCCTCATGTTAAGTAACAGTCTCCCTTTCGAGCCCATCTCCTTTAAAACTTTTTGGCTGCTCACGTTTTCTCCATGATCTTCTCAGCATCCTTCTGTAGAACCAAATTTCGTTGCTTCAAGTCTTTTCTTCATCTTTGATGATATTGTCCAGCATTAGGTTTCATATTGAAGGACAAATATCACATAACAATCTAGTCAGTCAGTTAAATACCATACGTGATACACGCTTGGGCGATCATGTTTCGAAAGGGACATGACTGACTGGGCAGAACATTAACCCGCAGTAGGTTGCCATTACTTTCTGCGGTAGACTGGTTGCCAGCTAGGGCTATAGAACCCAATCTGTCCTATTATTTAACTCATAACTGGAGGGAAGTGACGGATTAATACCTTTCCCAAGAGTATTTGTGCGTAAGTGAATGCAACGAATTCAACTGGAACTCTGCTCCCCAATTTGTCATTCCGAGTCGATATCCACTGCGCCACAACTCAGTCAATCAGTTACGTGCCATATGTGATACACGTTTGTGCGATTATGTTCCGAAAGAGACATGATTGACTGGACAGAAGATTATCCTGCAGTAGGTTGCCATTACTTTGTACGGTAGACTGGTTGTAAGCCAAGGCTATAGAACACAATCTGTCCTATAACAATCTAGTATGGCCAAGAAGGATCTGAACAGAGTATTGACAGAGAGGAAGATTTCGCTTAAACCAAAGTACTCTCTTCTTTGGTTTACGCGAAATCTTCCTCTCTGTCAATACTCTATTCAGATCCTTCTTGGCCATACTAATACACCTTCGCATCTCAGTGTCGCACTCTGTAGGGTTGACTCAAAAAAAGATTAAGAACCAGTAGACTAGAGAAAAACCTACTTGAGACATATTTTCAGACCTTTAAGACGTATCGGTTGCCGTAGATCTGGTGGCGTCGCTGCTGCATTAACAGAAATTGACACAACCATCTCTCAGCGTTTCTATTGTATTCCCGGAAGTTGTCCTCAGATGATGAAAAGCGGAAGTAAGAAGTTTCTTGGAATCTTTTCAAGGAACAGCCATCCTCAAGAACGCGTGCTATCTTCCAAAAGAGTTGTCCTTTTGCCAGGTAGGTGTAGGGTGCAGGGTGGGAGAGAAACTGAAATACTTATCGATCCTCTCCTTTGACGTATGTTTATTTGGTTTGATCGAAGAACCAATCGATTGAGGGACGGCTGGAGTCGCGAATTTTGGCATCATTTGAATTGATTTCTGTCAAATCTAATACGAATTCAGCATTAAATGACAGTCGAGTCGTTCAGACACCAACTGAGAGACATTTTGAAAACTGAAACGAGAACTTGTTTCTGTCGTTTGTATTTACATATCTGTCTCTTTGTCTATTGCTCTTTCCGCCATTAGCAACATTTGTTTGATTGTTTGTATTCACTAAGAGATTTAATCGATTTCGTCGACACGAACATTAATCATAGCTGGACAACAGTCTTTCCTCTCCACGTATTAAACCCGTGTATTACTCATTCTGGACAGAGGCAAATGAATTTTATGACAAAAACCACAGAAAATAAAAGGCACTCTAAAAGGTAATGAACGTAATGATTTAAACAGATACCATCTGTAAGTGATTCACTCGATTTTCCTCTATGAATGCGCATGTACCGATGTTTTATTTATTGAAAAGCAAATAACCGCAGAGCAGTTCCTTTGTTTTATTCTGTATTCATTTCAAAGCCGAATTCGACGACATCTACTCGATTTCAGGTATTTTTCTATTCTTAAATATTGTAATTATTCTTTAAATGTCATGTCCCTTTAGGATGTAGACGGTCATTATTCTCCGCTGAATCCTTTTCTTCATTTTCTGTCAATTGGATTCTTGCGAAAGATGGTGTGTGCTCTTTGGCTTTCTTCTCCACCAATTTGAATTCACAATAGTCCTTCCAATAAACTGGTAGCCGCCCAAGGCCATCTTACTATTTAACTGAGAGGGAAGAAGAGATGAGGCCATTACTAATAATGGAACATAAATAGAATAACTGGGACTTGAGTCTAGCTTCTTTCTTTCTTTCTTTCTTTCTTTCTTTTGCCCCTTGCTATCTTTTCTCTTTTCCTTGCCCTTTGTCTGTTAGTTTGTTTGTTTCTTTTGCTCTTTTGTTTGTTTTTCTTTCTCTTTTCTTTCTTTCCACTTCTTCTTACCTTTCTTTCTTTCTTTGTTGGTTTGTTTGTTTCTTTCTCTCTCTTGCTCTTTGTTTTTCTTTCTTTCTTTCCACTTCTTCTTTCCTTGGTTTTCTTTCTTTCTTTCTTTCTTTTGCCATTTGTTGGTTTGTTTGATTTTTTCTCTCTTTTTCTTTGTTTTTTCTTTCTCTTTTCTTTCTTTCTTTCCACATATTCTTTCTTTCTTTCTTTTGCCCTTTGTTTGTTTGTTTCTTTCTCTCTTTTGCTCTTTGTTTTTTCTACTCTTTTCTTCCTTTCTTTACACTGCTTCTTTTTTTAGTTTTCTTTCTTTCTTTCTTTCTTTCTTTCTTTTGCTATTTTTTCCCTCGCTCTTTGTTTGTTTGTTTTATGTTTGTTTCTTTTTCCCTTAATTTTCTTTGTTTGTTTGTTTGTTTGTTTGTTTGTTTCTTTCTTTCTTTTGCCCTTTGTTTATTTGTTTGTTTATTTCTTTCTCTCTCTTGCTCTTTGTTTTTTCTTTCCCTTTTCTTTCTTTCATTCTACTTTTTCTTTTAATGGTTTTCTTTCTTTCTTTCTTTCTTTTTTAAGTTAGAACATTTGGACGGTAATTTGTTAGCAAAAGTTGCGCTACAATGTGCTGATTTTTAAACTCTTTAATAAGTACACAAATATACATAAATAGCACGAATATAAAATATTTTGCAAAAAAACAACAAACCTATACTGCAACAGATCTCATAGTATGGCGTGGCATAATCACCACAAAGAATTTTAGCAAATATATAAATAACATAATTTGAAATCTTTCAATGCAAACGACAACTGAACATGTAACGCGAAGAAAAAATAATGACATAATCAAGATGTTGACATTCCTCACAACCTTATACAAAATAGTAGGAAGGAAATTCCCATGCGTGCCGAAAAAAAACGATAACAGGCGAATTGAGAAATTTTATTTTTCTCAACAATTTCTTTTCAGAGGAAGATTTTATAAACTGAATACGGCAATAAGTAAATAATTGAGTAAGTCTTATTATTTCTCAATGCTTAAATATTGTTACCTTGTAACGTTTTCTAGCAGAAAATCGGTCTGAAATTTGTTTGGAGTCAATGATTAGTGTTTGAAATAACTAATATGCGAGTAGGCGCTGCTATCAAAAATAACGAGCAAACTATTTATATGGATATGCCGTCTAAAAGGACGGCAACATATATATTGATGTACCTACTACTGACGCTCTTACATTAAGACACAAGAAAAAATTCCCCTCCCTAACTGTGACAGGAGGGATATATATATATATATATATATATATATATATACTACGGGATTTAACAAAGATTAACAAAATTTGGTTATAAACAACCGACAATTTGAAATGATTTATTTGAACATTATTTTTTATCGATACTCGTATTTAAGTAGATATTTTGTTTTCAATTAAACAGTGTTATATATTTATATCTACTGACCTGATTATTTATGATAAATCTTTATTACAAAAATGTGTGTCATTCGGCAGAATTCGAACCTGCGACCCCTATCCACAGAGGGGAAGCTAGCATGTGATCTGGCACGTCTTAGACCTCTCAACCACGAATGCCCATTAGTCTAAACGAGATTTTAATCAAGCCTGTATATACATTTCAGAGCAGATATGGTTGTTGCGATAAATCGAAAACTAAGTTATATAGGCTTGATTAAAAATGTATATATATATATATATATATATATATGTATATATATATATATATATATATATATATATATATATATATAAATCATATCACCCAAGCAAGGCAGTAACGCCACTGATGTGCAGTGGGCTACATAAGAGTAAAAGGATTAGAGGAGAATGAGGAGAAGAATGAACCAGTTAGAAATCAGCACGAGAAAGATTGGAATACAGGTGGGATGACAGTTGCGAAGGTGGAGAGAAAGAAAAGGATCTACAGGACAGTGTAGAAAGAACTAGGGTCAAATAGTTAGGAGATGAGAATTGACATTGCATTTAAATTCCTGGGGGTTGTAGCTGTCAGGAAAGCAGGAATAAGGAAGCGAGTTCCACAGGTGGCAAGTGCGGGAAAAGAAGCTGCAGGAATAGAATTGTCGTCTGCATTTGGTTGATCTAACTGTGAATGGGTGATACCCAGTTGCCAGTCTGGTTGCACGAGTAAACACCTGTTGCGAAGGCACCAGGGACTCAAGCTCGTTGGAACAGAAGCCATGGAAGTATTTATAGAACAGACAATGGGAAGCCACATCTCGTCGGTGGGAAAGTGGCTATAGTCGAGCCGCCAAGTCGGTACCTATCACATTACAATATATAGTATATAAAAAATTCCGAATTGTACATTACTTGAATAGCTCATATAATTTCTTTGTTAACTTTCCCCCTGTCTACCCCATTTGACTTTTCATTTGTCTTTTCTTCTATTCCTGTGACACGGTTAAATTTTGATTTTTGATTCTTTAATGCAGACGTAATCTAAAAGTCTTCTTTTAATATCGAGTCATGAATCTCTGTCTCTGCCCCGCTGTTTTTTATGTCTGGACGAAAAATTAATTTTTTTTCTTTTCTTAATTCCCCACTTTCTTTATATACTTCCGCGTATGGATATGTTTTTGGGCTCCTTCCAATATATGAATTTTTCTACCATATTTGAATTAATAAAGTTTTGTTTTGATCGTTACTGAAGAATCCATAATTTTCTCGCTGAAATAGCTATTCAACGAATGTAGAAATTGGAATTCTTTAATATACTATACACATTTTGCTCTGTAAATAGATAATACTATTTACATCGAGCCCTCTACCTGGATCATTTTTAATGTGAATAAAATTAATGTTAATAGAATCTGGTTTTTTAGATTTTAACTATATGCTCATCCTTTGTTTGGAATTGAAAATATATTATTATTATTATTATGTCATTTTTTCATCATATTTCGATTTCTGCTTTGGTCTCACTACCAACCAAGTCTGCGGGGAGACCTAAGGCAGGTCGTGGCGTGTTGTTATGACTCCATTTCATGTTTTTCTATCTTCCCTATCATCCCTAGCATTACATAGATAAAGTTTTCCTTAGTGTGTGGACTGTACTTAATAAGACAATTTTTTGTATATCTCTTAAGCTGGGGTTTCCAGAGATTCTTTCAATGTGTTGTTTTGTTCCATTTTTTATCATTCCAAGTGGACCTACTATCACTGGCACAACTCTTGTTTTCAATTTCCACATTTTTTCTATTTCAATTTCCAGGTCTTTATATTTTGACAGTTTTTCAAATTCCTTGATTGCTATGTTACAATCCGCTTGACAAGCCATATCAATTAATAGACAAGTTTTCTCCATCTGGTTTTTAACAATAATGTCTGGCCTGTTTGCTTCAATTTTTCTGTCTGTGTAGATGGTGTAATCCCATAGAATGGTTACATCTTCTATTTCTGTAACCGGTGCTGGGTGATGTTCATACCATTGTTTGTTTACAGCTTTTCCATAATGTTTGCACATTGCCCAATGTAAATATTGCCCAACTCTATCGTGGCGATTTTTATATTCATTTGGAGGAAGCACAGAACAGCCTGAGATTAGGTGGTCTATTGTTTCTTGGTGTTTATCACAAAACCTGCATTTTGGATCCATATTATTATGCACAATATTTGCCTGAAAGTTCTAGTGAAAAGACTTTGGTCTTATTATTATTATTATTATTATTAAAATACTTTAATCTAAAACGGAAAAGTAGGAAGGCAAATCCCAAGAACCTAATTAATATTAAAATCTTTAATATTAAAAAATGATACAGGAGGAGAGCTCAATGTAATTAAAATTACAGAGCTAATACAAAATAAAATAAATTTTCAATATTCAAAAATGTTGAATGAACATTTCGACATAAAATCCCTAAGAGAGATTTTACATCTCCTCAGCAACAGTACATCTTTCAAAATGGAAATAAAAATAAGAATAAAAAGCGAGAAAGATTAAAAAAGAAAAAAAAAGAAATAAAAAAATAAAAAATGACGGTTAAGATTTGAGAGAAATTTCGTCACAAAAATTACGGAAGTAATTCATCTCTAATTTTAGATTTTAAACTTTTAGATAGAGTTGTAAGTGAAGAAATGGAAAAATTTGATTTTGTCTAGCTTAAAATAGGAAGGGGTTAGGAGTGGTGTTAAATTGAGATGAGGGTTAAACAAAACAGAAAGGGGAGTGGGAGGTAAGAAAAACAAAGACAAAGAAAGGGAAGAATATACAGGAAAAGAGAAAAGAGAAATATATATATATTTAAATAAACACACAACAGTCTTTGTTATAATAGAGAGGATAATCATGAAAATCATTTTTAATTGTTGTAAAATTTCATGATTAAATATTGTCATCTAATAACGTATTCTAGTAAAAATTAGTTTTGTTATCTATTTTGTTATTTATTTTGATTCGATGATAATGTTTGGAAAATATAAAGTCTAATAATGAAAAACATAAAGAATTATAGTAAAATGTTATTAAGCCTTTATGCTTAAAAATTGTTACGCTTTCTAGTAGAAAATAGTTTTGAGATTTGTTTGGAGTCAATGATTAACATTTGCAAAATATAAAATACAACAATACAAAACATGAATAAAAATTGTAATAAAATAAATAAAAAACTCCAGTAAAAAAAAAAATAAATAAATAATCGGCCATTTTGAATATTTCGATGATTTAATAGTATCTAATCATTTACAATATAGATTAACATTTAAAAAAATAACCTTTATAATATTGAAAATATAAACATCGAACAATTAAGTTTAAATGTCGTCACGTTTTCACGTTGTTTAAAAGTTCAATGTTATCACGTTATAACGATTTTATAGCAGAGAATTTTTGCAATTTATTTGACATCAATAATTATAGCTTTTAACGTATGTCGTTGTGGTGCAGTGGATATAAGCTCGGAACGAGAAATCGGAGAACCGAGTTCGAATTCCAGTTGAATTTATTGCATTTACTTACGCGCAAATACTCTTGAGAAATGTATTAATCCGTCTCTTCCCTCCGGTTATGGGTTAAATAACAGAACAGATTGGGTTCTAAAGCCTTGGCTGGCAACCAGTCTACCGCAGAAAGCAATGGCAAACTATTGCGGGATAATCTGCCCAGTCAGTCATATCACTTTCGAGACAAAATCGCCCAAACATGTATCACGTATGGCATTTGATTGACTAACGTATCTCACATGAACATTATATATTAGTATAAAATTTGATTCTTATAAAGTCCAAACTGATAGCAGTGAGAGTTCAGATTAAAATAATAATTTCCGGTTTTATTTTAATTCCTCAATTCCTAGATGTTTGCTGATTTTGCTTTGTATATATACTTCATTATTATGTTTGCTGATTTTACTTTGTATATATACTTCATTATTATGTTTGATGATTTTACTTTGTATATATACTTCATTATTATGTTTGCTGATTTTGCTTTGTATATATACTTCATTATTATGTTTGATGATTTTACTTTGTATATATACTTCATTATTATGTTTGCTGATTTTACTTTGTATATATACTTCATTATTATGTTTGCTGATTTTGCTTTGTATATATACTTCATTATTATGTTTGATGATTTTACTTTGTATATATACTTCATTATTATGTTTGCTGATTTTACTTTGTATATATAATTCATTATTATGTTTGCTGATTTTGCTTTGTATATATACTTCATTATTATGTTTGCTGATTTTGCTTTGTATATATACTTCAGTATCAATACCGTGGCTGATATTATTGATTGTGGATTGTGGAATATGTCTTGCATTAATAAGTTTGGGTTTTGCTTAACGTCATATCAACCTCTGTCGGTTATTTAATGCCAAGAAGGTTGGGTTTTAAGGTATATTTTTAAAAGTTCGGTTATTGTGAAAAGGTTGATTTAGTCCGATTTTAATGACATTGTTTTGTTTTTATTCTTTTCTATTTTAGAAAACTGAAAATGTCTTTTAGTTTTGTATCAAAAATGTTTTGCTGAGAATAATTTTTTCTTTTAGAAATATGTTGTGGTAATAATTTTTTCTTCAAAGGTGTATATTTTTCTAAAACATATCTATTTTTATGTATATATTTCTAGTAGCAGTATAGCCCGACGTTGCTCGGGTGTAATGAAAGCTTAAAACTAATCCATGGACCTGGAGCTCAGGCTCTTTGGACGTTGGCACGAAAGACTAACAAGCAATAGTTGTTTCCAGTTAAAGCGAAACCGTAGACAGAAAGAAAAATGAATGGCTGTAAGTCAAATTTTGATTTCCTGGTATTGATATCAAATAAGTTTTTTTCGTCATACACTGAATTTTGAAGGCTAAATAAGTCCTCTAAGTAAATGGTATCATGGCTGAGACTAAGAACTACAATTATATCTACTCAGAGCCAAACCCGAAGCAACAACTAAAATAAAGGGGCTGAAAAAATACAGACATACAGACAGATAAATTGACACACACACACACACAAACATCTTGCCTTTTATATATATATATATATATATATATATATATATATATATAATCGATTTTCTCCCGTATTGTAAGAACTGCAACCTTGAAACTTCTGAATATCGTTTCTTATGTCTTTGTCTATGGGTGTATCAAATTTGATTACAATCGGACCACTCCTTCTATAACCCGATTTTTTCGATTATTGATTTTCGATATTTATCGGGGGTACCTCGACACAAAACCCAGCTAAGAACACTCGCAGATGCTGATTGTACAACTGTGTAAATTTTCAAGTAAATCGGTTCAGCCGTTTCGGAGTCTATAGGTAACAGGCACACACACAGAGAAACATACACAGAGACACACACACAGACACACACAGAGACACACACACAGACAATGTTCCATTTATAAATATGTTTAGATAAATTTGTATTTTTATACTTTCATAGTGTTTTGCCTCTAGTTTGAAGATTAATTATTTGCCCATAGCTGTGACACTAACAGGTACTACCACTCTGGGTTAGGTTGGAACTGGGAACAACAGCAATTAAGTTCCATGCTCCTCACAACCTCCTAATCTTGATTCTGTTTGCCGTCATGTCCATGACCTTGCATCATTGACTCTTTTATTTTTGTCTCCTTAAACTCTTCTGATATTCGTATTGTAGTTTGATCTTTTTTTATCGACGATGTTTCTTCGCATTAATGAGAATTACACTCTAATAGTACCGTTTTTTTTTCTACAAAAAATGTCTTGATATCTTCCAATATCATTGTTTTCTTCATCAGTTTTGAAGGTTTCCAGTTTTGTAAACTATTCGACGTTGAATTAATTGTAACTGTCAAATACCTAAAAGCCGTTACAAGAACAAAATCACGAAAATTCTTTACAAAAATGAAGTGTCATTCAAAATCCACTCTAAGCATCTTCTTTAAACAATAAAGCATTTTCATTTTTTACATTTTATTCAAAATCATTTTATTTATAAATATTGTTAATGAATGCTGACAATATTTGGAATAAATTTTATAAAATTGTTTAAGATATAACTCTATTATGTTTTATTGAAATATTGACAAATGCGATATTACATCATGGAAAATGGCTTCAAGACCTGCACTAAAATCCATTCTAAATAGCATTATTTTGCTTTATTATGGACTCAATTTGAAAAAAAAAAAACAAAAAAAAAAAAACAGGAAGCTACTGAAAGGAATTTTCCTCATGCTTTCCTTAAAAAGATTTTGTCCTGAACTGACCTGGAATATTATACATAATCAAGTGAAATAAAAAAGTTTGTGTCTTTAATTTACTCAACGATCAGTCTTGCATCATCGAAATTTAACATTTAAAGCAAGCTAATTGCGATTAATAGATTTGTTAGAATTACGCAAGGACTAAAACGTATGAATTCATTTTCATCATATGTTCAAATTGAATTGAAATTGCATTTAATCAATAAAATCTCTTTCCAATGCATTTTCATAATAAAATCCCTTTCCAATGCATTTTCATAGTAAATCACTTTTCAATGCATTTTCATAGTAAAATCCCTTTTCCTATGCATTTTCATAGTAAAATCCCTTTTCCAATGCATTTTCATAGTAAAATCACTTCCCTATGCATTTCATAGTAAAATCCCTTCCCAATGCATTTTCATAGTAAAATCCTTTTCCAATGCATTTTCATAGTAAAATCCCTTTCCAATGCATTGTCATAATAAAATCCCTTTCCAATGCATTGTCATAATAAAATCCCTTTCCAATGCATTTTCATAGTAAAATCCTTTTCCAATGCATTTTCATAGTAAAATCCCTTTCCAATGCATTCTCATAGTAAAATCCCTTTTCCTATGCATTTTCATAGTAAAATCCCTTTTCAATACATTTTCATAGTAAAATCCCTTTCCAATGCATTTTCATCATAAAATCACTTTCTAATGCATTTTCATCATAAAATCACTTTCCAATGCATTTTCATAGTAAAATCAATTTCCAATGCATTTTCATAGCAAAATCTCTTTCCAATGCATTTTCATAGTAAATAACTTTGCAATGCATTTTCATAGTAAAATCCCTTTCCAATACATTTTCATAGTAAAATCCCTTTCCAATGCATTTTCATAGTAAAATCCCTTTCCAATGCATTTTCATAGTAAAATCCCTTTCCAATGCATTTTCATCATAAAATCACTTTCCAATGCATTTTCATAGTAAAATCAATTTCCAATGCATTTTCATAGTAAATCACTTTGCAATTCATTTGCACAGTAAAATCACTTTCCAATGCATTTTCATAGTAAAATCACTTTCCAATGCATTTCCATAGTAATATTCTTTTCCAATGCATTTTCATAATAAAATCATTAATTTATTTTCACAATACGAATAATGATAGTTCTGAGGTTAGCCTCATGAGAAATCATTTGTATGTAATATTTAAGTACTCTGTTATTCAAGTTCCATTTTGCTCCTTACTTCATGCGTCTTTAGTGTCACTAACGAAACACAGAACGATAATGACAAACGCTTTCGTTTGTGGCCTCATACAAAGCATTAACAATCTTAACAATGATAAAAAGTAATTTTTGATAATCTTAAAGTTCAACGTTCAACACTTCTTTTTAAAAGGAGCAAATCTTAGCTTCTACAACTGTAGGCATCATTGGATTTTAAGCAGTTATCTTGTCGTGCAGTGGATATCGGCGCGGAACGAGGAATCGGGGAGCCGAGTTCGAACTCCAGCTGAATTCCTTGCATTCACTTATGCGCAAATACCCTTGGGAAAAGTATTAATCCGTCTCTTCCCTCCAGTTATGGATTAAATAACAGAACAGATTGGGTTCTATAGCTTTGGTCGGCAACCAGTCTACCGCAGAAAGCAATGGAAACCTACTGCGGGATAATCTTCTGCCCAGTCAGTCATATCTCATTCGAGACATGATCGCCCAAGCTTGTTTCACGTATGGCACTTAACTGACTGATCTTGAGCCATTGAAAAATATATACTTTCAGTATGGTATACTATTTGTTAACATCGTGTATATAATATTGTACTATTACGATATTTATATGGTGCCATAAACAAAAACTGGTAACTTTAGATAGACTAAACTATCGTCCGGTTCACACTCCACCCATGTCTATTGAACAGGTGAAGAGGCTCATCCCTTGTTTCCTGTTTAGGATATGGTTTCCGGCTTTCTCTTTTCCAATCTTTTCACTCTTACCTAGCCCCCTGCACATCATTGGCGTTACTACTTGCTCGGGGTGATATGATTAAAAAAAAAACAACTTATTTCTTTAATCGTTTCGCCCCAATCAAGGCTGTACCGCCACTGATGCGCAGGGGGCTACATAAGAGTAAAAGTTTAAGCAAGAGAGAGCAAATAGAAAGACGAACCAGTTACAGGGTGTGTCAAAGAAAGGCCAAGGGAAGGATGGGAACACAGTTGGAAAGACAGTTGTTAACGTAGGGAGAAAGGAAAATGAAAAGATATAGAGGGTAAAATAGAAAGAACTAGAGTCAAGTAGATAAGAGATGGTTATTGACATCGCATTTAAATTCCTGGAGGTTGTAGCCGTCAGGAAAGGAAGTATATGGAAGGAAGTTCTACAAGCGGGAAGCGCGAGAAAAGAAGCTGTTGGAATATAATTTTTGGCTGTATTTGGTACATTTAACTTTAAAAGGTGGGGACTTTGTTGTTAGTCTGATTGATCGAGTAAATTGTTGTTTTGACGAGGGCACAATGACTTAAGTTCGTTGGATCAGAACCCATGAAAATATTTGTAGAACAGACAGATGGAAGCCACATCCCGCCGGTGAGAAAGTGGCTGGAGTCGAGTTGCCAGGTCTGGACTGATCACATTACAGATTCCCCTTTGGAGCCGGTCGAGAACCCTGAGATGAACAGCAGGGGCGCCTAACCAGATATGACAACAGTATTATATATATATATATATATATATATATATATATATAATATTAACTATAGCAACAACAATACCAATAGTAACCGAACTAACTCTGCCGAAACTAGTATTAATTAAGCTACAATTTAAATGGTCTTGTACAACCCACCGAGGACAAACTCGGAGGGAAAAGAAGGGGAAGTAAAAAAAGAAACAAACAAAGTACATGAACAAAAAGTCAAGCACTCGTAAGAAAGAAAAAAAAACCCAAGACGAAAACCCTAACACTAAAGCGCTCAATACGAAAGTAGAGCAAACAAAGACAGAAAATCTGAGCAAGAGCCAACAACCTACCACGGTTTCGCCTAAAGGCTCTTCAGGGAAATTGACTGACAACAAAGATTTGAAGTTTTTCTGTCTTTGTATATATATATATATATATATATATATATATATATATATATATATATATATAATGTAATTCCTCATCTGCTTATATTTCTGAGATGAGGTGTTGCAACTACTAGACTATTTACATTGTTTGAAATGATGCCCCCCTTTTTGTTGTTATGTTCACTAAGTTTAGAGCATTGTACGGTCTGACCCTCTTCAGGTGATAGACGTTGAAATTCCGAACAGAACTGCTTATTCCTTAAGGATACAGGGTCTAGTAGTGAAATGGTCGAAGTAATCTACTGACGACTTAAAATGTTGTCAGGTCAATACATGGCCACAGCATAGGTGAAGAAACTTAGAAAGTTGAGTTGAGAAAGTCAAATAACTGCATATGAGATATCCATAAAAATCATGGCACATAGAACGCAAAAAATCTACCCCGGTGGACGAAGTCAAGACTTTGGTTCGAAATGAGTTCTTTACCTGAAGAAAACCGAAGTGTACAACAACTGAAACGGCTGGAATATGACAGTAAATATTAGGACAACAGCCTAGCAGCGAAAATAGTTTAAATAAGGAAATTCGGCTGCATCACTTTTAAGAAGTCAAAGTAACATTACCTATTTTTCTAGAAACACCTATATTAAAATGTCTATTCATAGAGCACTAGCATATTTGACATATACGTGAAATATATTCAAAAAGTCTCCCATTATGCAAGTTTTTTTTCTCTCGGGCTTTCACCTTTTTCTCAATCACCCACAAAACTAAATCGAGTGCCAGTAACAAGTTTCTTTTTTTTTAAAAAACGAAACATAACGTTTTGAGACGAATGTAAGTGAAATGCCGATAAAAAAAAATATTTAGTATAAAACAAAACATTTAGAAAATATTGAACTAGAATGTCTACTGGGACTCACATCCACTTGCACAACTCAAGTAGAAATCGTAAATACGATCCATTGAAAAAGATGCGGAACAACTGTTTGGTTCCCTGTACCCTTCAAGAAAGTATTTTCTGCCATGACCTATCTATGAAGTTAATTGAAAGTTTATTGGGTCTTGTATTGGGTAGGGGGGGGATATTAGTAAATAAAAATACTGGAATTTCAGAAATTTATTCTTGTATTGTTGTCGTTTTCTTTTCTAACTTGTTGTTTAATGTAGTGCGAAACGTTTTCCTGTTCATTATACCATTATTTTATCTTCGAGTATGGTTGATTTGTATACCGTCATTACTATTATACCATTATTTTATCTTCGAGTATGGTTGATTTGTATACCGTCATTACTATTCACCTCCATTATATTTATAGATATATATTATTCATTAGCATAAACGACTTTAATAGAAGAAAGACTAAAATCCTGCTTAGCTTAGCATAATGTTTTATATTGTCCTGGGTATGACATAAACTGCAACCGATGTAAATTTACTACTTGAAGTCTTGGGGAATGTACAGATACAGCTTACATGCCATTATTAACAAGTCTATTCTCGCCCGGAGCAAAGTTATCATGGGCGTTCCTCTGCCCGTTGTTTCCGACAGAGCATGGTAGTTATAAATTTCAACACAAATTTTGGCGCTTCATCTACAGTTTTTTTTAAATAAAGAAGTGCAGTAAAATTCCCCGCAAAAAAAAAAATTCTTTGACACGAAATCCGACATGCTTAACGCTATGAAAAACAAAGTTGTTTACACTTCGACGAAATGACATACACTGAATTTTAAGTTTGCTTATAGTATTTCTTTATAGATGCGTTACCATCTGAAATTGCACGCACGCAGTTCCGGGAACACTATCTTGAACTTAAACTCCTAATAACTTTCTGTTTCGAAGTTATTATGTAATAATAAATAATTCCCGTTTTATCTCATCAAATTTATTCATAAAGAATAAAGTAATAGTATATTTTATCCAATTATGTATCCACCATTATTGCTGCTTGTCAGGAAAATCTTCGATATATTTCGAATAAAATTCCGCGTATTTTGCTGTTAGAATATTTTGAATCTGAACTCTTGAATCTGGTTTTCATTAGAGAAATCTTTGACTCTGAAAACGGTTTTTAGCGATCTACAAAGATAATAACCCATCGGTGAAGGGGCTTACGGCCATATCACGTTGACTACACCGGTTTTCGCTCGATCACCGAAGTTAAGCAACGTTGAATCTGGTCAGTACTTAGATGGGTGACCGCTTGGGAATACCAGGTGCTGTTGCAATGGATATCTTTTCGGAAAGAGAAATCGGTGAGCCGAGTTCGAATTCCAGTTGAATACCCTGCATTCACTTGTAGCTTCCTCTCTCGCACTTCCCGCCTGTGGAACTCGCTCCCGTATTCTTGCTTTCCTGACGGCTACAACCTCCAGAAATTTAAATGCAAAGTTAATACTCATCTACTAACCACTGGCCTCTAGCTCTCTCCCCTCCCCTGTATAACCTTCACTTTCTCTTCGCCTATGTATCTGTCATTGCACCTGCTTTCTCAGCTTTCTATTGTTCCTTTCTAACTAGTTTGTACTCCTCACTCTTTTCTAATTAATCTTTTTACATTTATGTAACCCCCTGCACATCAGTGGCGTTTCCGCCTTGCTCGGGGTGAAATGATTAAAAAAAAAAAGCACTGGTACCCTTGTGAACGGTATTAATCCTTCCCTTCCCTCCAGTTATGGATTAAAATAACAAGGGTAGGACTTGGGGACCTTAAAAACAAATCCCAATGAATCTTGATATTCGAAAAGAAAAAAGTATTACTAGACACAAAACTTATATAAAAACAACAATAAATTGTTGAAAGCAAAAAGGTATTACCAGCAATGAATAAAATAAAATTTAGTTGGCAATAAATGACCCGCCGAAGTTGATATGCCATAAAACCAAATCAACCAACCAACCATCGGTGAAAGTTCGGGTATGACGGGTCGGGTAGAACAGACTAACATGGTTCTGGAATTTTTCACTGCGTTGTTCTTGATGTATGCGGCCTTGCATTGTTATGGTGGACGAATCTAGAGCGCTTTTCAATCTTAATTATTGATGCTGCTATACATATAAATGTCTATTTAGTGTTTTAGTGTATTTCAAGCACTAGAAATGAATGTGGTGCAGGCAGCCGCAGTAGAAGTGGTGTTTCTTTGGGCACGACAGCTGGGTGGAGCCCAGACCTCCCCAGGCCAGTCTGAATTCAGAGTTTTTCTTTCTCCTAGACCGGTTGCCACCCAAGGCTATAAAACCCTGTCTTGGTGTTTTACACATAACTTGGGGAAGAAGAGATAGATTAATACCTTTGTGGCTCGATTATTTATTTTTATATAAATTTCATTACATATATTATTATGTAATTATTATAATTATTATAATTATTATATTATTATTATTATATTAGGATGTGTATGTGGTGCAGTGGATATCGGTTCGAAAAGAGAAATCGGGGAGCTGAGTTCGAATTCCAGTTGTTTTCACTTACGCGCGAATACCGCTTCTTCCTCAAGCAATGGGTTAAATAGTAGGACATATTAGATTCTATAGCCTTAGCTGGCAACCTGTCTACCGCAGAAATTAATAGCAACCTACTACGCAAAAATCACCTACCCAGTCAGTCATGTCATTTTCGAGACATGATCGCCTAAGCGTTTATCACGAATAGTACTTAACTGACTGAAAGCTAATTTAATTTTCTTTCAAAAGCTGAAAACGTTGTTACAATCTAAAAAGAAGTAAATATGATTTTTACCTTTCTCAAAGGTATTCAGTCAGTCAGATGGGAGAGACGGATTAATACCTTTCCCAGGGGTATTTGCGCGTAAGCATAGTATGGGTATCGAACCAGCAACGTCCGCTGTCATCTTTACCACTACCCAACTTAGACCATCACCCTAAAGGTATTATTACGTCGAATTCAGCTCTGCGAATCCTTAGTCTGAGCCACAATCCATTACTCTAATACGCCTTCGTTTTTTTAATTACTAATTACATCTACCATATAAATCTACCATCAACCCGTGCATTGAATACTGCTGCCATATCTGGTCGGGTGCCCCTGCTGTTCTCCTCGGGCTTCTCGATAAGGTTCAGAGGAGGGTCTGTAATGTGATAGATACCAACTTAGCAGACCGCCTGCAGTCTCTCTCCCACCGGCGCGACGTGGCTTCCCTGTGTCTCTTCTATAAATACTTTCACGGCTTCTGCTCCGATGAACTTAGATCACTGGTGCCCCCTAAATACGAATTTGCACGAGATACTAGATTAGCAACTAGATCCCACCCTTTTACAGTGAAACCGATAAAATGCAGCCGTAACTTCTACTCCAACAGTTGCTTTCCTCGCACTTCCCGACTGTGGAATTCTATTCCACACGATTGCTTCCCCGACGGCTACAATCTCCAGGAGTTTAAATGTAAAGTCAATAGACACCTCCTAACACACTAACCTGCTCCCATTCTATCAAACACTCTTCCCATCTGCCCAACCCTCATCCTCGCTATCCTTACTCATCTGTCACCTTCCTCCTGGCATTCACTATGTCTAACCACTCCTTCTCTTTACCTTCCCCTATGTAGCCCCATGCGCAATAGTAGCAGTCGAATGCCATGCTTGGGGTGAGATGATTAAAAAAAATTACATTTTATTAATCTTAAGCCGTTTTTTGTGGGGTAGGGGTGATTAAACTCTAACTGTGGTAAATATATCCTCTGTGTCTCGTATTTATTTTTTGTATAGCTCTCATTTAATTTTCATTCAAAACACTGCAAATCACTGCGCCTCCTCGGGTTAATTCTCACAACAGACTTCAAATAGAAAGACTATGTAGAATCCAGAGCTAAATCCGGTTCTCTGTGTAGGGCCGGAAGTTTTTCCCGTCTGAAACAATCCTGTCCTATATATAACTTTACTATCCGCCCGTGCATTGAATACTGCTACCATATATGGCCAGGTGCTCCTGCTATCCACCTAAGTGTCCTTGACAAAATCCAACGGAAAATACAAGCAATGAATAAAATAAAACTTAGTTGGCAATAAATGACCCGCCGAAGTTGATATGCCACAAAACCAAACCAACCAACCAACCAACCAACCAACCAACCAACCAACCAACCAACCAACCATCGGTGAAAGATCAGGTATGACGGGTCGGGTAGAACAGACTAATATGGTTCTGGAATTTTTCACTGGTTTCTTCTTGATGTGGTGCAGTGGATATAGGCTTGAAACGAGAAGTCGGGGAGCTAAGTTCGAATTCCAGTTGTTTTCACTTGTGCTCGATCCTGACTTAACAGCTCAGATACAGTCACTTTCTCACCGGCGCAATGTGGCTTTCCTGTGTCTCTTCTACAAATACTTTCACGACTTCTGCTCTGATGATCTTAGCTCATTGGCAACCCCTATATATAAATTTACTCAAGCCACAATATTAGCAACTAGGTCCCATCCTTTTACTGTTAAACCAATAAAATGTAAACGCAAATTCCACTCCAGCAGCTTCTTTTCCGCATTTCCCGCATGTGGAATTCCATTTACTTGCTTCCCCGACAGCTACAATCACCAAAATATGTAAAGTCAATAGTCATCTCCTATCTCACTAACCTGCATGCTCTCTCTCCTGCTCCTTTCTCAGCCCTGTTCACTCTTATCAGTATTCTCATCCTCCTCTTACCTACTTCCTGACACCCCCTATGACCTTTCACTCTTTCTCATAACTTTCCTCCTATGTAACCCCCTGCAAAACAGTGGCAGTAAAATGCCTTGCTTGGGGCGGTATGATTATAAAGAAAAACAAAACAAAAAAACCTGAAAACTTTGTTTTAACGTAATTAAAACTGATGATTTCTCATCGTTTTAGAATCGGTTGTGACTAAAAATAGGCAACTGTTAACGATACAAAGATAGCAGCCAACCTCCATGTAAACAAGTTTTTTATGATACTAGCGTCCCCTAAAAATAAAAGTAAAAGTGGTAAAAATTAATTAATAAAACCCTCCGTTTATTTATTTTCATTTACTTAATAACCAAAAAATCTAATTAAAGAAAATTTACGCTCTCTGAGAGGGTTCGAAACTCTCTCCCTCTGGCAGAAGACCTTAACGTTAGATCCGTTGTGATCTAACCAGGTTGGCGACAAACTTTTGCAAGACCAGAATTTCACCTTTAAACAAAAGATCTTTCGCCATAGATCTCCAGAGATTTTCATATCAGCACTCTTTCGTTTGCAAACGTAAACGATGGTGAGTAAGACATGAAAATAACTCTGTTTTCTTCACTATTTTAAAAAAATTCGAGAGCCAGTGCGAAAATATTTTTGACCGATGGAAAAAAAATGGGGAGGATTGCATCCGTTGCTGAGGAAAAGACCAAAGCAAAATTTCTTGAGCTATTGTGAAATATTTAAATAACCAATGAAAAGTGAGCGATTTTACAGAAAAAAACTTATTGAACATTCAATGACCCTTGCTATATTTCTTCCCACCCGATAATGAGTTTGCGTTCAGAGCTACTCACGTGACCGATCAGCTTACATTTTTCCTGTTTTTGGCCGGTCAGTCAGAGAGACGAAGAGGAAGCAAAGGCAGTCAAACAAGTCACTATGTAGCAGTAAATAGTAAATCTCTCCCGACGATAAGCACATTCGCACTTTTCCTTTTCACCTAATCACCGTCAACACTGTGAAAGAAAAGAACAAACTCGTCACACGAATACACGACACTCAACTTCCTAGCCTAATGTTAATATTTTATAAAGACCGATACGGCTAATGAAACACAATCTCTTGAATGTCTCGAAATACTTGCATCTCGATAACAACTCATCAAGCAAGACGAGATACAAAAAATCACTTAAGAATATTTCATAAATATTCAAAGAGTGACAACAATTCTTAACTAAACTTAATTTGAACTAACTTTTTGTAACTATTTCTTAACAACACAAACTCTTTAATTTCTGTACAAATCACATTTCACTAAAACAAACGAACTCTTAATTCTTTATACTCCTTACTTTACTTTCTCTAACATTTCCCAGTTAAAATTTCATGCATACAATTTGATATTTATAGTGTTCTATAAATAAATTTTCATTTATTTATATAAACGAGATCTTCTGATCCGAAGTAAACTATGGGAACTTCAGTTGTGTTTGGCACAAGGTCAATTTGATAAACATAATCGACATTTCCGTATATGCTGACCCCGCAAAGAACAGGCAGAGGAATTGTGTTCTCTACATATTTGATGAATTCAACAATTTCTCAACAACACAAACTGTTTAATTTCTGTACAAATTACATTTCACTAAAACAAACGAACTCTTAATGCTTTATACTCCTTACTTCACTTTCTCTTACAACATTTCCCAGTTAAAAGTTCATGCATACAATTTGATGTTGCGTCGTGGTGCAGTGGATATCGGCTCGGAACGAGAAATCGAGAAGCCGAGTTTGAATTCCAGTCGAATTCCTTGCATTCACTTACGCGCAAGTACCCTTGGGAAAGGTATTAATTAGTCTCTTCCCTCCAGTTATGGGTTAAATAATAAGATAGATTGGGTTCTGTAGGCTTGGTCGGCAACCAATCTACCGCAGAAAGCAATGGCAACATACTGCGGGATAATCTTCTGCCCAGTCAGTCATGTCTCTTTCGAGATATGATCGCCCAAGCGTGTATCACGTATGGCATTTAACTGACTGTTCTATAAATAAATTTTCATTTATTTTTTAAACGAGATCTTCTGATCTGGAGTAAATTGTGGGAACTTCAGTTGTGTTTGGTACAAGGTCAATATGATAAACATAATCGACATTTCCGTTTATGGTGACCCGTGTTATGGTTAAAAACGACTATTCCTTAGATAATGGACTCTCCCTCCTTTATTAATAAGCGTTAAGAGGAACTTAACTCAAGAAGTTCTTAGGAAGTTCATAGGAGTTCTGGGAAGTTCTAGAGAGTTCTTTAGAATTCTATTGGAGTTCAGTAGAACCTCTAGTCAGTTGATATAAGTCGGCAGTTAGCCATATACTAAGGAGTCAGCTTTTAGTGGAAGATTACCAAGTTCGTAACATTTAGGGTGCGTTAAGTCGATTAGTAACCGACATAGCACGAGTATAACCTTCAATGCGAAAACTACTCCACAACACCCCGCAGAGAACGGGCAGTGGAATTCTGTTCTCTACATATTCGATGACCCGCAATAAAAACGTAAAAGAATTCTGATCCCTACAAAACAAAGAAAAATTCTTAAGAAAATAATGAATCTTTATTAATCTGGCAGATTTTTTCACCAACTTCAATATTATTTTTAGTAGACGCTCCGTTTATTTATTAAGCAGTATATTTATTTGTTTTCATCTACCAGTCTAAATATTCGAAAAATATTAGCGGAGAATATGGGCTTTTCGGCAGTATTCGAATCTGCATTTCCCAAGGGGAAACAATCATTAAATCTTACGTGATTTTCATCTCGGCTACAGATCTCGTTTATGACCAAGCAAAGCTGGATAGGGCATTTAAACACAGATTTTTCGCTCATTCTTGAAAAAGGCATTATTCAGTTTCGTGCCTTATCGTAAACAAAGCAATTTCTAAAGAAAAGTATGGCTTTTATATTTAAACGTTATTTTAGTGGAAATTTGTATTTATTTTCATTTATTATGTATTATATTCATTTATTTTTTATTTATTAAATAGTATATTCATCTATTTTTATTTATTAAACAATATATTCATTTATCTTTATTTATTAGGTAATATAATCATTTATTTTTTATTAAGTATTATATTCATTTATTTTTATTTATTAAGTAGTATATCCGTTTTTCTATTTATTAAGTAGTATATTCATTTATTTTGATTTATTAACTAGTATATTCATTTATTTTGATTTATTAAGTAGTATATGCATTTATTGTGTTTTATTAAGTAGTATATTCAATTTATTTTGATTTATTAAGTAGTATATTCATTTATTTTGATTTATTAAGTAGTATATTCATTTGTTTTGATTTATTAAGTAGTATATTCATTTATTTCTATTTAAGTAGTATATTCATTTATTTTGATTTATTAAGTAGTATATTCATTTATTTCTATTTAAGTAGTATATCCTTTTTTCTATTTATTAAGTAGTATATTCATTTATTTTTCATTTATTAAATAGTATATTCATTTATTTTTATTTATTAAATAATATATTCATTTATTTTTATTTATTAAGTAATATATTCATTTATTTTGATTTATTAAGTAGTATATTCATTTATTTTTTTATAATGTATTATATTCATTTATTTTTTTATTAAGTAGTATATCCTTTTTTCTATTTATTAAGTAGTATATTCATCTATTTTTTATTTATTAAATAGTATATTCGTTTATTTTGATTTATTAAGTAGTATATTCATTTATTTTCCTCTACCTGCCCGAATGTTCGTGAAATCTTATTAAAGAATATTTCGCCCTCTGGCACGTTTCATATCGGTGCTTTCTCAGGGCAGAAAGGCTACCGTTAGTTCGGTTATGCTCTGACCAATTCAGCTACAAAAATGTAAAATCTTTTAGACCGGCGTAATGTGGCTTCCCTCTGTCTCTTCTACAAATATTTTAACGGCTTTAGCTCCGTTGATCTTAGCGCCCTGGTGCTACCTCGGCATAAATTTACACGAGCTACTAGACTATCAACTAGGTCCCACCCTGTTACAGTGAAAACAATAAAATGTAACCACAACTTTTACTCTATCAGCTTTTTTTATCGCGCTTCCCGCCTGTGAAATTCCCTTCCGTTAAAAAAAAAAGCCAATTTACTTTACTGGACGTCGGTCAGTGAGTTAAGTGTCCTACGTGATACATACTTGGGTTGTCATGTTTCAAAAGAGACGTGATTGAATGGCATAAAATTTTACCGCAGAAGATTGCCATTAATTTTTCTGGTAGACTGGTTGCCAATCAAGGATATAGAACACAATCTGTCCTCTTATTTAACCCATAGATAGAGGTAGAAGAGATGAATTCACACCTTTGAAAGGATATTTAGTGAATGCAACGAATTCAGCTGGAATTTGAACTTGGCTCTCTGATTTCTCATTCCGAGCCGATATCCACAGCACCTCAACGCCTGTTTATTGGACAACTTAACAGAAAAGTTCGCATACCATCGGGCAAAGGTGATCTGAAGCGAGTTGGTGAGTAGTTCTTGACACAAAACTTGACCATTAATGAAATTCCAAAACTGTCTACAAAAATGGAAGTGAAGGTGAAAATCTTTGCTTTTCAAGCCTTCTAGAAGACGTAAAGTGCGAAAATTAATATAGAATTATAAAACACTTTGCTGCCAAAATAAACCGCTAAAATGTCTATTCGTATAAAAGAAATATTTCAATTCTTTAGTGATTCCGAGCAAAGCATTTATTAAGGCATCGTTCTACAGAGCGGAGACAGTTACTTCTTAACATTTCCTACCATGCAAATAACAATTTATTTTTTCTTCTTCCATTTTTTGTTTTTTGTTTCGTGTTTTTGCTCTCTGACGTGACCCCATCAAACCGACTGAACGCCACGGCCACTGGACGCTTACAAACATCTTTTATTAACTCGTGAGAGATGCAGGCTGTTATTTGAAGATGTTTAGGATTTTTTTTATCAATTTGACAACTGGTCTACTAGTCAGTATTGGGTTACAACGGGCTTTGATGAGTTTGTGTGGGCGAGAAATACGCACATTATAGATTCCCGCATTTTCTTCACCGAAAATGTCGCTGGATATAAGGTCAACAAGAGAAAGCGTATTATTTAGGCTGTTAGTCACAGAAAAATTGTCGCCACTTGGTACTTAAAGTAGTATTCGAGAAATACACAAGCTCGAAAAAAGAACTACACTTATGGAATAAAAATCAGGATTGTATTTTCTAAACGCCACCTATCAATCCTGTCTGCTTGTAATACGCATGCGCTGTAACGTATATTATGGGTTAATGTTAACATTAGATGTCGACAGATGTTTGTTTAAAGAAATAGAAATTATGAATTCCCAATCTGACATACGCTTTAGACATGAAGTAACTATTAATTTTTTGATTAAACAAAGCAGAAGGATGATATATATATATATATATATATATATATATATATATATATATATATATATATATATATTGTCATGCGTAGACAGATCTGTTTCGCTGTATCACAGCTCATCCGTTCGGTTAGACTCCGATTGCTTTTTAACCCAGGATTGAAACCCGACCGAATTGGCGTCAGTCGTTAATTCTACCTCTGGGCTATGGGCGTTCGGTAGAAGAAGGCAGACTTTTCAACGCATATATTATCATTATACGCGCCTAATAGCCAGAGTGGTCTAATTCATTTTACTGAATGAGCGATGCGTACATGACAGAGTAGCTACTGTCTTTCAAAGTCTACCATTCTTCCAGAGTGCTCAGTCAGGGTGTGAGAGCGTAAATATTGTCATCCGTAGACAGATCTGTTTCGCTGTGTCTCATAGCTCATCAGTACGGTTAGACTCCGATTGCTTTTTAACTCGGGATTGAAACCCGAATATATATATATATATATAGATAGATAGATCTATCTATCGCCCGGTTCACACTCCACCCACGTCTATTAAACAGGTTAAGAGGCTCATCCCTTGTTCCCTGTTTCTCTTTTCCAATCTTTTCACTATTACGTAACCCCCTGCACATCAGTGGCGTTACCTCCTTGCTCGGGGTGATACGATTAAAATATATATATATATATATATATATATATATATATAATTTTTTTATAATCGTTTCTCCCCGAGCAAGGCAGGATCGTCACTGGTGTGCAGCGGGTTATAATAACAAAAAATAAAAATATAAAAATAAAAATGTTATGGGGTGTGTTGAAGAAAGGACAAAAGAAAGATAGAAGTTGAGGTGACAGAAGATGGCGATTGATGTTGCATTTGAGAGATTTTAACTATCAGGGAAGAACGTATACGGAAGTGAGTTCTACAGGCGGGAGATGCTGGAAAAAGAATCAACTAGAGTAGATGTAACGGTTACATTTGACCATTTTGACGGTAAAATGGTTGGACCTAGTTGCCAATTTAGCAGCACGAGTAAATACATGCGGTCGGGACACGAGGTAAAAGAAGCTCGTCAAAGCAGAAGCAGTGAAAATATTTGTAGAAGACAGTGAGGAAAGCCACATCCCAGCGGTGAGAAAGTGACTGAAGTCGAGATTTATTGGACACTGTAATAAATTAAATCATTGTAGGAAGATTGTTATATCAATCTTCTAAGAGGAAAGGAAGGACGGCTTAGAAAATCAGCCTAAAAATACTTGCTGCTCATTAATGAACATCGATCAAGAGCAAGATGTAGAACAATATGTATATTTATTGATATATATGAAATAGCCTTTTCCATACTACATTGAGCACGGTTTTTTTTTTAATCATATGAACTCCTGAATAATAATATTATAAATGGTTTATGAACTCCTGAATAATAATATTATAAACGTCTAAACCCTCATGTGTATATTTATAAATTCATGTAACTACACACACGCGCGCGCGCGCGCGCACACACACACACACACATGTATGGCAGAATCCATCGCTTGGTTTGGAATTAGGAATTTTTCTTCTTTAAGATTGGTTACCAACCCTGTCGGCTCTCATATTTGCTGTGGGAAGAAAAATTATCGAGGATATTTATAAGAATATATTAGATGTGCTTTCGACTCGGAACGACAAATCGGGGTGCCGAGTTCGAATTCCAGTTGAATTCATGGCATTCACTTACGCACAAATATCCTTGGGAAAAATATTAATCCGTCTATTCCTTCCAGTTATGGGTTAAATAACAGGACAGATTGGGTTCTATAGCCTTGGTTGGTAACCAATCTACAGCAGAAAGCAATGGCAACCTACTGCGGGAAAATCTTCTGCCCAACTATACAAGACATCAACGTTTAGCCGTATCGAAAAAAAGAAAAAAGACGGTCACATAAAAAAACTTACTTGTGTATAGTTTGAGTGACTATTTGTTGTGTAAAAACTGATCTATGTGGTTACTTGATTAGGCGAGTGTAGGGATAAGCATCTAATTCTTTTTTTATCCTGTTCCAGACTTTGAATTGTTCTGACAGACAACTAGGGCGGCAAAAACATAACTGGGTCTGTATAAAGTATGTTTTAATATTGCACATTTATATATTGCAGTTTGAACAGTATCGTTCATTAATTTACTAATGTTTACTAATCAGACACACACACACACACACACACACACACACACACACACACACACATATATATATATATATATATATATATATATATTCATTTGAGAATAAGTTATTTCCGCAATAAAGCTATCAAAATAAACCTATCAAAAAGTTGAAACCTAGGTTGCGGAAATAACACATTTCCAAATGAAAAATATTCAAAAGCTCTACAATATAAATGTATTGAGCACTTTTAAATACAAATGGGTACTAATTTAATCATGAAAAAAAAACTACACATCGCTCATTCAGTAATGGATTAGAGCACTCTGGCTATTGGGCGGGTATAATGACAATATACACGCTAAAAATCTGCCTTCTTCTACCGAACGCCCATAGCCCAGTGGTAGAATCTCCGACTGACGCCAATTCGGTCGGGTTTCAATCGTGGGTTAAAAGCAGTCGGAGTCTAACCGTACTGATGAGCTGTGATACAGCGAAACAGATCTGTCTGCGGATGACTATATATATATAGATATAGATATACATATATATAAATAAATAGACAGACAGACAGACAGATAGATAGATAGATAGATAGATAGATAGATAGATAGATAGATAGATAAAACCTAATGAGCTAGACTTCCTTGACGATCCGTGAAACCTAGGCAGTTTAGTCTGGTTCATTAGGTGTTATCGATATATTTCGTTCTACCTCTGTATTGAGCACTTTCTGTTAGATGATTACTCGTATCGGGGTTTTTCTTTGATCTTCGTGCTGATTTCGATCCAAACACTTTCGACTGACGTTCATGTACTAAGCTTGTTCTTTTTTTAAAACCATTTTTTTCCTTCCGTAAAAAGTTTTCGAGGAAGGTTTTCGACACGAGTATAATTTTAATCTCGTGTATATATATATATATTAATATATATGATTATTGTAGAGAGGTTTGTCATTTTACTGAGCAGATCCAATTGCAGATTGAAAATTTAACATTGATGAGTGAAGACATCTTAACGGCGTCTTCACGAAATTTCGAAGTCGGCATGACTGTGATGAATTAATAAAATTGTAGCATGTTAGATTCATACACGTTTCCTATTTGTTTTTTTTAATCTTATTCCTTCTGTCGGATTACGATCCGAATTTTATCTGTATTTGATCATATTTCATATATATATATATATATATATATATATATATATATATATATATATCTGTGTGTGTGTGTGTATAATTCCTTATATATATATATATATATATATATATATATAAATCCTTACTTTTGCCTGGATAAAGTTCTTCAGAGCACGAAACGGGTCGGATAAGAATAGATTTTCCTCTTGTTTTTTATCAATTTTGTTAATATAGGTATACGCTCTATCTGAATATATTTCACACACACACACACACACACACACACACACACACACACACACACACACACACACGTATGTTTGTTTATTTAGGCAACAAATTGACTTTCAGACATGTCAGATTAAATAAATTGCAAACATTGTGTCTGCTTATTTTTAATAAAATCCGTTCATATTCACGGATAATCTTTTGCGTATTATAACTAAAACCTGTAAGAAATTAGCTGTAACTTTGACAGATGATTTTATCATCCATTTCTCGATGTTCCCAAGTACTTTCAATCTTTTTCAGAGATCATCTTCAGGTGTGTGAGTTGTGGTAACAAAAAATAACAGCAAAACTGTGTTACTAAAAATTACTATAACTTTTCTTTATATATATATATAATCGTTCATTCAGCAATGAATTAGTACAATCTCAGCTAGTGGGCGTGTATAATGATAATATACACGATAAAAGGTCTGCCTTCTTCTACCGAGCACCCATAGCTCAGAGGTAGAGTCGCCGACTGACACCAATTCGGTCGAGTTTCAATCCTGGGTAAAAAAGCAATCGGCTGTCTAACTGTACTGGTGAGCTGTGATACAGCGAAACAGATCTGTCTGTGGATGAATATATATATATATATATATATATATATATATATATATATATATATAAAACATAGTGATGATCCACGTATACTGTCTTAATATGTATAGGAAAAACTACTAAAAAGTTGTAAGTTTAAAAATGTAAGTTTAAAAATGTAAGTTTAAAAATTTTGACAGTATTTGTTTATTTCTATTATTATATTTGATATTTCAGACCGGCCTCGGCCCTTCATCAGAAACAAATGATTTTAAAATTTAAATTAGAAACGTATTTTGCGAGAGCGTTCGTGGAGAAAGATTGTTTACATCACGTGACGCAGAAAGCGACAGATGTTTTTAAAAATATTTGTAAACGTAATCCTATCTTTAATAATACTTATAAATTTTGTTTTAGAGAAAATCTCTTATAAATATTTCAGTAGTTAAACATTTTTTCGATACAATTAAAAATTTTTTTGCGAATGCAACCTGCAGGTTTTGGCTAGAACCAATAATCACAAAAAACAGTCCCAAATAAAAATATCCACATCACTTGAGTGCATCAGACAGTAGCAACAACTAAAATTGACTGCACTTGTGTTGTAGAGAAGGTAGCACCCTTTCAGCGCTGTAACCGATGACCTGGCTCATAGCATGAATCTACGAGTATTTTTTTTATAATCGTGTGGCCCCAAGCAAGGCGTTTTACTGCCACTGTTGTGCAGGGGGTTACATAGAAGGAATGTTATGAGAAAGAGTAACAAGTTACAGGGGGTATCAGGAAGAGAGTATATGAAGAAAGAGAATACAGATGAGAGTGGTGTGGACGGAGAAAAAAGCATGAGAGAGAGGATGTAAGTTAGTGAGACAGGAGATGACTATTGACTTTACATTTGAATTCTTGAAAATTGTAGCTGTCTGGAAAGCAAGTATGCGGAAGGGAATTTCACGGGCGGGAAGCGCGAGAAAAGAAGCCGCTGGAGTAGAATATGCGTTTAATATTTAAAGGTCCCTTTTAATGAGTTGTGGCAATCAGATTAATATTCGAAGTGATTTACTTCGTCGGCTATTTACCATTTAGACTCTCCTCGCTTTTATTCGAAATGTTTTTTTTTCTTGTTAATTGTTTGTAACATATTGTTCTACATTTTGTGTATATATCCTGTATATATCCGTTAGCACCGGATACTTTGCTGAATAAATATGTTAAGCACGCTTTGTCTATATTACTGAGATGATGTAGTATTTACAGCAGCTCACCCAAACAATTACCTTGATTAATTACCTAGTATTTTAGAAAAGACACAGAGAGGCAATCTTAGAGCAGTTGCTAAGTAGCTGAAGCCGAGACGCCAGATCAGGACCAGTAATACTGTAGATTCTTTTTGGGATTTTATCAACGAGTTCAAGGTATATAGTAAGTGCAGCGAACTATTTGTGGCAGCAAGATTTTAATCATGGGTGAAGGGTAGACTTATAAATATGTCAGATACATTCTGGAGAGAAAAACTGTATAGCATGACACAGTGAATCTAGTTCTTTGTGTTGTATCATTTAAAAAGGTTACAAACAGACAAGGTGGTACTCGAATGAAAGAACAGCAAAACGTGTGTAGATGAAAGAAGAGAGAGTTTTTTTTGTAAAGCGAATTCACTATGGCAAGACATGGAATCTGATGGTAGACTAGTAATTACCGAAGCAAATTACAGGTATCTTCTGTGCTCACTATGTATGGCAATTAATATAGTAAGTCATCTTTTATTCAGTAAAATAGAAAAAGTTGTCAATTTCAAATCCTTTCATTTGTACCTCCTTACTTCTTTAAATAACGACCAACATCCATATTTATGACTGTTATCGCAATATTTTGTTAATACTTAACGGTGTTATAGGGGAATTTCTACCGATATGTTATTGTTCTAGAACTCTTCACTAGTTTATTCAATCATTAACTTAAGATTTAAAATTCATCATAAAATTCAAAAAGGAAAACTAAACTTTTCATAGGTATTTAGAATAACTATCAGATTTTTGAAATTTACTTTTAAAAATGTCAACATGTAAGACGTGTATCGGCAAATCATTATAAATGAATTTTATTTTTGCAACACAACCACAGACACCTTTACATCAACGTTATAGGTAATTATTAAGATAAAAAATGAAAATGGCTATAAATGTCGCCGAAAGCGTTTGGGATTATGAAAATTATGGAAATACAGAAAAGACATATAAGATTCGCTACTTATTTGCTGGTTTTCAGTAAAAATGATAGAAAGAAAGAAAAGAATATAGGGAAGATAGAGGAGTAGATAACTTTTATGTGTTTGATGTCTGTTTTAGCAAAATGGAAAAGGTTGTCAATTTCAAATCCTTTCATTTGTACCTCCTTACTTCTTTAAATAACGACCAACATCCATATTTATGACTGTTATCGCAATATTTTGTTAATACTTAACGATGTTATAGGGGAATTTCTACGGATATGTGTCTAGAACGGATATGTGTCTAGAACTCTCCACCAGTTTATTCAATCATTAACTTAAGATTTAAAATTCATCATAAAATTCAAAAAAGGAAACAGTAACATTTTCACAGATTTTCACTTCCATTTACTTGCTTTCCCGACAGCTACAATCTTCAAGAATTTAAATGTAAAGTCAATAGTCATCTCCTATCTCACTAACTTGCATCCTCTCTCTCATGCCCTTTTCTCCGTCCACCCCCTCTCATCAGCATTCTCATTCTTCTTATACCCTCTTCCTGACACCCCTGTAACCGGTCACTCTTTCTAATAACATTCCTCCTATGTAACCCCCCCTGCACAACAGTGGTTGTAAAATGCCTTGCTTGGGGTGACAGGATTATAAAAAACTGATAAACTAATGTCTTCTCCTTTAATGCCATATCTTTCGATCAATAAATCTCATATAGTTTAATATCATATCTTTCGATGAATCAATAAGAATTCATGTCATACGTTTGATAAATTAATATCATATCGTTTAATGTCATATTGTTTGATGAATCAATCTCATTTAATATCATATCGTTAGATAAATTAATGTCATGTCGTTTAATGTCATATTTTTCGATAAATAAATGTTATATCGTTTTATGTCATATCGGTAGATAAATGAATAACATTTAATGTCATATCCTTTGATAAATTAATATCATATCGTTTAATGTCATATCATTTGATAAATCAATGTAATATTGTTTTATGTCATATCGTTTGATAAATCAATAACATGGAATATTATATCGTTTGATAAATTACTATCATATCGTTTAATGTCATACTATTTGATAAATCAATGTAATATCGTTTTATGTCATATCGTTTGATAAATCAATAACATTTATGGTAAAATCATTTGATAAATTAATGTCATGTCGTTTAATGTCATATTTTTCAATAAAGAAATGTCATATCGTTTTATGTCATATCTTTTAGTCAATAATAATCGGTTCAGGCCATCTTATTTGATAAATTAATATCGGTTAATGTTATAGCGGTTGATGAATCAGTGCGTAGACATCGAGATACTTTCTTTGATGACAATATTACAGATAGGAATCATAGCAAATATAATCGGTAAAAAGTGAAATCCTCTCAAATAAACATAAACAGAATGAATTAGAAGAATTTTTTTTAATAAATTCTGAAGCGTACGTCTTTATGACGAAACGCTTCAGTACAAATCATGGCATGATATTTCCTGGTTGGTGCTTTCGTATCGTAATCGAATTTCGATATGCCAACGTTTAGGTTGGCTATTTGCTAATTGCATCATTTTATAAGCTAACGTTTTAGCAGTACATATAATATCCCGTACATACCTATATAGACGAAATGGGTTACGCAAATGTAATCCTAGGTTCAGTGTTAGATCAAATCTATCTATCTATCTATCTATCTATCTATCTATCTATCTATCTATCTATCTATCTCAGTGTCTCAATTTCTCTATCTATCTATCTATCTATCTATCTATCTATCTCAGTGTCTCAATTTCTATCTATCTATCTATCTATCTATCTATCTATCTATCTATCTATCTATCTATCTATCTCAGTGTCTCAATTTCTATCTATCTATCTATCTATCTATCTATCTATCTATCTATCTCAATGTCTCAATTTCTATCTATCTATCTATCTATCTATCTATCTATCTATCTATCTATCTATCTATCTCTATCTATCTCTGTCTCAATCTATCTATCTATCTATCTATCTATCTATCTATCTATCTATCTATCTATCTATCTATCTATCTCTGTGTCTATCTATCTATCTATCTATCTATCTATCTATCTATCTATCTATCTCTTGTATCTCTTTCTTTTTACCATCTATCTCTGCCCACACAAGAAATATAGTTTAAGATAACCTCAGATATCATAATGAATGATTTCTTTTTTCATATTTACTGTTAGATCTCTGAAAAAAAAACGTCTTGCTACGAGAATCGTAAACATTTCTAACATTTACCTTCTATTTTATTTTTTCCATGTTTCTGGAAAATTTTTAAAACCTTTTTAAGGATTTGAAAATTTGAAGTGCAAAAGTTAAAAAAAAAGAAGATAAAATCTGACAAATTGAAATCCCCAACTGAGCCACACTCATGAACCACGTTTGCGTTCACTATTGGAAAATATTTCCTTCGTGAATTTCTTCCATATGATAAATTTACTTATATGTGGTTGGTTAAAAGCAAGCAAAAACTTATACACATATACAGATAGATACATACGCGCAAAAAAATAAACACAAAAAACAACATGCACATACGTACACACTCTCGTCAACAGTTAAAGACGCGTGAATTGAAACGTGTTTGATTTTTTTTATTGTAAGTTCCATGATGTGAAAAATGACAAGCATATGTTGTTTCGATACATCTAAAATATTTTAGATCAATCCGGCTTGATGTAAACCTTTCGTTATCATCGCCTTCGATTCCTTAGTAGGCACCATATTCTTGTAGTTTCCAGTTAAGCGAACACCAACAAAGAAAGGCTGTAATGTTTTATTTTTTTCATTTTTTTAATCGCTTCATCCCAAGCATAGGTGGAACCCTCACTGATGCGCAGTAAGAGTAAAAGTTTAGACAGGAGGAGAATGAAGAGAAAGACGGACCAGTTATAAGGGTGTCAGAGAAAGGGCAAGAGAATAGGACAACAGGTGTGAAGACAGGTAAAGAGAATGGAAAAGATATACAGGGTGATGTAGAAAGAACTGGAGTCAATTCGATAAGAGATGGGTATTGACATTGCATTTAAATTTCTGGAGGTTGTAGCCGTCAGGAAAGCAAGTATACGGAAAGGAGTTCCACAGGCGGGAAGTGCGAGAAAAGAAGCTGGAGAGTAGAACTGCCGGCTGCATTTGGTTGATCTAACTGCAAAATACCTATATAGACGAAATGGGTTATGCAAATGTAATCCTAGGTTCAGTGTTAGATCAAATCTATCTATCTATCTATCTATCTATCTATCTATCTATCTATCTATCTATGTCAGTGTCTCAATTTTGTTGCCAGTCTGGTTGTACGAGCAAATTGTTGTGGCGGGGACAACAATGACTTAAGTTCGTCGGAGCAGAAGCCATTAAAATATTTGTATATTAAAACCAGAACACCCTGCAATGCAAATAAATATGCAACATTTTTCAATGCGGTTTCTTTGCGCATTTAAAAAATTCTTGGAAGTTTTCTTTTATGTTTACGTCACAGGAGCGGTGTCTAGAGATTAGAACATCGGCGTTTTGACCAAAGTCGATATGTCGCGACTCCAGTGGCACCACTGGGAAGTGCTTGAAATGCATACCAAAGTTTGATCAAAGTTTTCAAAAACAATGCGTAGACAGAACGGTTCGGCAATCGTGCTAGCAAGAATTCACAAGTCGTCATGACAGAGCGTTTGAGCTTACCGGCCATGTTCAATCTATTATTCCCGCTAGATTGGGCACCCTCTTCCAGGAACTGTAACTAAGCCCAATTCATGTAGAATTACAGTCAGGTTGTCTAGGCAGATGTTGAAAAAAATATAAACATGCCTGAGCAGGCGTCTACAAAAAGGATTAGCTATCCAAACTGATATGCCTGAAAATAATACGTAAATTATCGATGCTTGTGATAGCTCGAAGTTAGAAGTCATTGTCACCTTCATCAAGCTGATGATTATGCTTTCTCTCTTTCTCAGTTTCTATCTTTCTTTTTCTCTTTCTTTCTCTCCCCCTTCCTTTCTATTTCTCTCTCTCCCTTTCTCTCTTCTTTTACTCTCTTTCTTTCTTTCTTTCTTTCTTTCTCTTTCTCTCTTCCCCTTTTTCTCTTCTTTCTCACTCTTTCTCTCTTACTCTCTCTTCCTCCCTTTCTCTAGCTTTCTTTCTTGCCCTTTCTCTCTCTCCCTTTCCCTCTTCTTTCTCTCTCTTTCTCTTTCTTTCTCCCCTTTTCTCTCTTACTCTCTCTTTCTTTCTCTCTCTTTCTCTCTTACTCTCTCTTCCCCTCTTTCTGTCGCTTTCTTTCTCGCCCTTACTGTCTCTCTCTCTCTCTCTTTCTCTCTCTTTCTTTCTCTTTTTCTTTCTTTCTTTCTTTCTTTCTTTCTTTTTCTCTCTCTCCCTTTTTCTCTTCTTTCTCTCTCTTTCTCTCTTTCTCTCGCTTTCTTTCTTGACCTTTCTCTCTCTCCTTTTCCCTTTTCCCTCTTCTTTCTCTCTCTTTCTCTTTCTTTCTCTCCTTTTCATTCTTACTCTCTCTTTCTTTCTCTCTCTTCCTCTTTCTGTCGCTTTCTTTCTCGCCCTTACTGTCTCTCCCCCTTTCTCTCTTCTTTCTCTCTCCCTTTCTCTCTTCTTTCTTTCTTTCATTCTTTCTTTCTTTTTCTCTTCTTTCTCTCTTCTTTCTCTCCCTTTCTCTCTTACTCTCTCTTCCCCTCTTTCTCTCGCTTTCTTTCTCACCCTTTCTCTCTTCTTTCTTTCTTTCTCTCCCTTTCTCTCTTCTTTCTCTCTCTTCGTCTCTATCTTTTTTCCTCTCTCTTTCTCTCTCTTTCTTTCTCTCTCCCTCTTTATCTTTCTTTCTTTCTTTCTCGCTCTTTCTCTCTTACTCTCTTTTCTCTTCTTTCTCTCTTTTTCTTTCTCTCTCTCTTTTACTCTTTCCTTTTCTCTCTTCTCTCTCTCTTTCTCTCTTTCTTTCTCTTCGTTTCTCTCTTTCTTTCGCTCTCTTTCTATATTTCTTTCTTTCTCTCTCTTTCTCGCCCCCATTTCTCTGTCTTTCTCTCTCTCTCTCTCCCTCTCTCTTCTTTCTCACTTTATTCTCTCTCTTTCTCTATACTCTTTTCTCTTTTCTTTCTCCCTTTTTCTCTTACACTCTCCTCCCCTTTTTCTCTCACTTTCTCTCTCTTCCTTTCTCTTCCTCTCTCTCTCTCTCAGAGACATTTACTAAGCTCCACCAGTACAATTACAGTATAAACCACACATGGGCTCTGTTAGTTTTGACTAAGTACAGATATACCTGAGCAGGCGTCTGCAAAAAGGATTAGGCATCGTAAATGACGGTATCATTAGATACAAAGGGCTTTTTATTGTTAGTTCACTAGAGCGTTAAAGAACAAGGCTGATACCAAGAAAAGGAGAAGAAGTAAGAAAATCAAAATTGTCTTCGCCCTTTCGTTACAAGACTGTAGGATATATATTCTTTGATTATGGACTAGAAAAGACCAACATTGTAGTCGTCAGGGAGTTTTTTTTAATCATTTCACCCCAGGCAAGGCGGGACTGCCACAAGAACACAGGGAGTTACAGAAAAAGAGGATATTGAAGAAAGGATAAAAGATAAATGGGATTCAAGCAGATATAAAATGGCAATTGACGTTGCATTTAAATTTTTGGATATTGTAGATATCAGAGAAGAAAGTGAATGAAAGGGAAAAAGGTATGGAATGTAGGTGATTCATGGCATGGCTGGTCATAAGTGGGAAGGTCCGAACTGGTGGAATTAAGTGATGTAACTAGTCTCAACATCTGGCATAATAATACATCGGTATTACTATGCCAGATGTTCAGACTTGCCAGATGTTCAGAATAGCGGGAGGTCGACAATTGTCTGTGTAATAAGGTTGCAATGTTCAGAATAATTATTAATAATTATGATTTATCATCCTCAAAGACGCAAAACTGCGTTTGAACTCTGTCGGGGTAGAAGGTGAGGACTGGGGACAATTGGTCTAGATAGAGCAGCAATACTGCAGTCTTGATCAAATATGACTCTTTTAATGATAGGACAATGTAGAAGTTAATTCTTTTTTATATTAAGATGTATTATATTGTAAGGTTGCAGGGCTGAAAATAATTATTAGAATTATGATTTATCATCAACAAAGTCACAGAATTTGAATTTGTCGAGGACAGAAGGTGTGGACTGGGTGCAACTACTTCAAACAAGGCAGAAAAACTTCAGTTTTCGTCTAATCTGACAATTGTAATGATAGACCATAATAGAAAAAGTTAATTCTTTTCTGGAGCGATACAAGGATCCGATTGTCCTTATAACATATTTTGCGATGGTAAAATCGTACTATTTGCGACTTATACCCAGTAGAACTTCGAGGAAAAATAGCCTCTTTGAGGATAGAACCACTGATCAGGATTAGTACAGATTTAAGGTTTTTTGTTGTAATTAAATGTTACGAGTTTTGAATGTATTGAATGATATCAGCCATTCTTTTCCCCCATTGTGCTGCTAGATGTAAACCAAAAGATCAGCTGGCATGATGGTAATTCCGACATTTAGAGGTATATCCGCATATCGTGTTATCATATATATGTAGATTTACTAGGTGTCTCACAATCATCTTGGGCAGAGCGTTAATATAAAACAGAAAGAGTGTACGATTAAAGGGAGAGCCAAGAGAGACAGCGGCATTAAACAGGGTCAGTCATTAATGAGGTTTAGTCATTAACGAAGTCTTTATAGACTTACTTTTTTCTTTTTTTTTAATCATCTCACCCCAAGCAAGGCATTCCACTGCCACTATTGCGCATGGGGCTACATAGGGGAAGGTAAAGAGAAGGAGTGGTTAGACATAGGGAATGTCAGGAGGAAGGTGACAGATGAGTAAGGATAGCGAGGATGAGGGTTGGGCAGATGGGAAGAGTGTTTGATAAAATGGGAGCAGGTTAGTGTGTTAGGAGGTGTCTATTGACCTTACATTTAAACTCCTGGAGATTGTAACCGTCGGGGAAGCAATCGTGTGGAAGGGAATTCCACAGTCGGGAAGTGCGAGGAAAGAAACTGTTGGAGTAGAAGTTGCGGTTGCATTTTAATGGTTTCACTGTAAAAGGGTGGGATCTAGTTGCTAATCTAGTATCTCGTGCAAATTCGTATTTAGGGGCCACCAGTAATCTAAGTTCATCGGAGCAGAAGCCGTGAAAGTATTTATAGAAGAGACACAGGGAAGCCACGTCGCGCCGGTGGGAGAGAGACTGCAGGCGGTCTGCCAAGTCGGTATCTATCATATTACAGACCCTCCTCTGAACCTTATCGAGAAGCCCGAGGAGAATAGCAGGGGCACCCGACCAGATATGGCAGCAGTATTCAATGCACGGGCGGATACTTGACATAAAGAACTGATAACTGAGAAGACACCCCCCAAAGCTTCCAAATCTGGTGAGTTTGTGCAAGAATTCCATGTCTCATGCCTTATTAAATGACTTCAAGATATCTATCTCGAGATGTGCATAGTAAAATCACTTTCCAACGCATTAGTAGTAAAACTACTTTCCAAATCTATTCATAATAAAATCACTATACAATGAATTTTCATAGAAAATCACTTTCCGATGATTTTACATAGTAAAATCATATACCAATAAAATTATGTAGTAAAAATCTCTTTCCACTGATTTTATAGTAAATCAATTTTCAATGCATTTTCATAGTAAAATCACTTTCCAGGTCATTTCTATAGTAAAATCACTCTCCACTCTATTTTTATCGTAAATCACATTCCCATGCTTTTTCAAAGTAAAATCACTTTCCAAGCCAATTTTACATAAAATCACTTTTTAATGCATTTTATACTAAAACCACTCTCTAGCTAAATCACTTTTCAGTTCATTTTTGCAATAAAATCACATTCTGATGCATTTTCATAGTAATATTACTTTCCATTGCATTTGCAAAATAAAGGCACTTTTCAATTGCATTTCATAATAACTCACTTTACAATGCATTACTTGTTAAAATCCCTTTCCAATGCATTTTAATAGTTAAATGCCTTTCCAGTGTATTTTCATAGTAAATTTACCTTCCAGTGCATTTTCATAGTAAAAACCCTTTTCCAATGCATTTTCATAGTAAAATCCCTTTCCAATGCATTTTCATAGTAAAATCTCTTTCCAATGCATTTTCATAGTGAAAACCCTTTTCCAATGTATTTTCATAATAAAATCCATTTCCAATGCAGTTTCATATCATAAACCCTTTTCCAATGCATTTTCATAGTAAAATCCCTTTCGAATGCATATTTACTACTAAAGTCAATTTCCAATGCATTTTCCGAGTAAAATCCCTTTCAAATGCATTTTCATAGTTTAATCCCTTTCCAATGTATATTTATAATAAAATAACTTTCCAATGTATTTTTATAGTAAAAGCTTTTTTCAATGTATTTTTATAGAAAAAAAATTTTTCTAATGCATTTTTATAGTATAATCAGTTTCTAGTACGGTTTCGTAATAAAATGCCTTTCTAATGTATTTTCATAATAAAATCACTTTCTAGTTCCTTTTCTTAGTAAAATCACTTCCCAATGCACTTTCATAGTAAAAGTTTTTTCCAATTAATTTTTTATAATAACATCACTTTCCAATGCATTTTAATAGTAAAATCACTTCCCAGTGCATATTCCTAAGAAAATTCTTTTCCAATGTATTTTCATAATAAAATCCCTTTCCAATGTATTTTCATAGTAAAATCACTTTACAGTTCATGTAAACTGCTTTCCTGACATCATTTATGTGGGGAAATGGCTTGTAAATCTAGTCTGGTTGACAAGTTTTGATGTTTTCTTTTTTTATCGGTCTAACCTGAACAAGTAACAGACAATATTATAGCAGTGAGAAAGTGACTGAAGACAAGACTCCACATCATGATCTATAATATTGCATGTATAAGGGACAATATGTGGATGAATGGTAGATTATAAATATGTAAGATAGATTCTGATAAAAAAAATTTTCTCGCACGACACAGCCAGCATTTTAGCACCTGACCTAGCAATATATTCAATATCATTTTGCATTTCATGTAAACTAAGAACGTTAGTCCAAAATAGGGTCACGGGCAGCCGTTGAAATTTCCCTAGTCCGATCGATTCAGTCGATTAAAAACTTAATTGGGTTCATTGCTTTACTCGCCCGCGTTCGATTAAAAATCTCGCAAAGAAACGTGTCCCATAAAATATAGAAAAAGGAAGTCTGATTCCTTTTACAATCGAAATGTATGTCATTGAACATTCACAAGTTACTTAGAATGACCTACAATAACATTATTGAACTCTTTGGTCTTATGCATGGCTCCTGATTTATGTCGAAATGTGTAGTTAAACAAGACAGTAACATCCCACCATCATCAAAATAAGATCTGACAAATGGAATTTAGTTTCACAAGTGCCAGTCTCGCTTTTATCCTCCCGGTCAGTGTAAACATTCGTTTAATTAACGCTTCAAAAATGTCTTTGTCGCTCAGAGTAAAGACGCTCACAGATTTTTAAAAACAAATTTGGAATAATATCATCCTTGACTTAACATCTATATTTCCTCCCCGCTTACGAAAAGTAAAACAAATATTTGAAAGAAAGAAAAAAATACGCATACTTCTTTCAACCAAGCACCGAAAAACAAATTATACAAGTAAGTAATTTTTTTTATAGAAAATCGTTGAGAAAATCAGATTTGTTATATTTTATCTTCAATGAGATGGAGGTTGTCGTCAAACAGAAGAAAGAAACTTCCAATTTAGCTACCTTCTGTAGTTCACCAATAGAAGTCTTAACCAATCAGGAAGCTCAAAATATTCAATGCGACGTGTATAAAAGGCGGCCATATTTTTTTCCGAATATTGCCGAACTAATCCGGTTCAGGAGAGTGTCTGATTCGGGAGTGTTAATCTTTGACGTTGTTTCATTTAATTAGAAAATTATAGCAAAGAGGAAGGACGTAAGTAAGCGAGGAAGAAATCAAAGCAAATGAAGAGGGTGGAGTTATAAGGAAAGAAAACAGACGAAATATCATTGAAAAAAAGGGGAAAGAAATAGGAGAAAAGAGTTATAAGGAAAAAGAAGGGATATGGAAGAAAATGAGAAAATTATAGCAAAGAGGAAGGACGTAAGTAAACGAGGAAGAAATCAAAGTAAAGGAAGAGGGTGGAGTTATAAAGAAAGAAATCAAACGAAATATCATTGAAAGAAAGGGGGAAAGAAATAGGTGGAAAGAGGGTAGTCTATATCCATAAATTATAGCGGACAATATCAAAACCTTCGCTCATTTGCAAAAAAAAAAAAAGAAGATACATATCATGATATTAAAAGAGCTTAAACTTAATAAAAACAAAGTTTTATCATCAAAATGTTTATGCTATTATTAAAAGGAAAGATCAAATTTTGTTATTATTTTTAAAATTTAAACAATCCTTTCTTACACGTTCGAAATTTTAATTAAAATTTCAGTTTTTGGTTTCCGTCAGCGATTCACGCTATGTTTACGTAAGGCGACTATTAAGAAAATGGAGTCGAGTAAAATGATTTTGAGGCGAGTAAATTTTCCCTCCCTCTCGACCGCCGGTCGAGTGATTTCTTTTTCAGATCTCAAAGGCTGGCCACGAGTCACTTTACTGGTGGTTAGCATCAGCCATGCTAATGAAAGACAAAGAGGAAGGAGTCTCTCAGATGATTAATGGATGATTAATTTAGCTTTAAACGTGCTACAATTAAGTGATCTATTGTCCAATTTAACAACGGTCTTGCAGTCGTTTTGAACATCGACTGCCATTTTGACCTCGTCAAACTGATCAGCCTTACTATCGAGTCAGAAGTAAGCGGTTGTGTCATCAGCGTAGATATCCAGTCAATTATGAAAATTAAAAGCAGAGAAAGACCAAGGATGAAGCCCTAAGAGACACTCGAGTTTTCGAATTCCGTCCTTATTGTTTGATCCTTACAAAATGCGAATTAAACAACTCCCGCCAAAAATATTGATGCCCCTTAAATAAATAAATTAAAAAAAATCATACCGTTTCCTGTTCTATTATTTGAAAGTGAACGATATTGACCTGGTCAGAAAATTGCATTTTACACGCCGATTCTTCTATCCGAAGACAAAATATAAAGAATTATTTCTTTTTATATAAAACCAGTTAGAACTGTTCCATTATTTAAATCATTCGGACTATTGTCCTAATCTTTGTTGCCATATGTACGACTTTACGACCATTGTACACTTCAGCCATTTTCAGGTTCTAGGAATATCAAACCGAACACTTTATTACAATCACTGGGGTATATGATCTTTATATACCCCAGTCGGCCATTCACTGGGCCATGTGTCGTTAAAGACAAATAGGCCAGTGGATATATACGCTGGTTCGTTCCTGTAACTTGACTCAAAGAGTTGTGAGTTCAATACCAGGCTACAGCTGTGGTGAACAAGTAACTTACAGGGTTAGAGGGAAATAACTCATGATTACCAGAAAAATCTCTACTACGCAAGGAATGAAGATGATATACCCCAGTGATTGCAATAAAGGGCTCGGATCGAAATTCCTAGCACCTGAAGAAGGCCGGAGCGTACAACGGCCGAAACGTCGTACAAACGGCAACAAAGATGAGGACAATAATCCGAATAATGTAAATACTGTAAATACTACCTCATCTCAGAAATATGGACAAATAGAATGATCTCTTATTAAACATCGTACAAATGTCAACAAAGATGAGGACAGTAGTCGGAATAATGTAAATACTGTAAATACACCCTCGTCTCAGAAATATAGACAAATAGAGAGATCTATTATAAAATGTCGTACAAATGTCAACAAAGATTAGGACAATAGTCCGAATAATGTAAATGCTGTAAATACTACCTCATCTCAGAAATATAGACAAATAGTATGATCTATTATTAAACATCGTACAAATGTCGACAAAGATGAGGACAATAGTCGGAATAATGTAAATACTGTAAATACTCCCTCGTCTCAGAAATATAGACAAATAGAATGATCTATTATTAAACGTTATATAAATGGCAACAAAGATGAGGACAATAGTCCGAATAATGTAAATAGTGTAAATACTACCACATCTCAGAAATATAGACAAATAGAATGATCTATTATTAAACGTCATATAAATGTCAACAAAGATTAGGACAATAGTCCGAATAATGTATATACTGTAAATACTACCTCATTTTAGAAATATAGACAAATAGAATGATCTATTATTAAACGTCGTACAAATGTCAACAAAGATGACGACAATATTCCGAATAATGAAAATACTGTAAATAATACCTCATCTCAGAAATATAAACAAAATGAATGATCTATTATTAGACGTCGTACAAATGTCAACAAAGATGAGGACAATAGTCCGAATAATGTAAATACTGTAAAATGATACCTCATCGCAGAAATTCTAATATTTTATGGTCATTAAGCATGTTTGTCTTCTGGTGTCCTATCAGAATTTGTAGACAAAGCGCCACTAAAAAGACTTTGAAAGTGATGCGATTGACTTAAGAGTAACGTTTTTCATCAGTGTCCATCGTGAGACCATCATGTGTTTACTTGCGTAAAACGGTTATTTACGTATGAAGAGGAGAGTTGTGAAAATGTCTCTTTAGATAATTGTCAGAAATCTATAAGGAACCAGCTTTCTTATTGCCTTCCTTTGTGTCTTTACACTCTCGTGTGAAAGAGGCGAGGGAATAAGACAGTGGGTCGATTTTCCTCGACAATGACTTTGCGAATCTATTTTGTCCTCATTTGGTCATCGCATTTATCGAGTAGATAAGTTACAAAGCTAAAGACTAGTGACCCCTGTATTGAACATGGGTCAGTTCACAAGCACTAAGGAACAATTGGACAATTTGGGCTCGGTCGGAGTGAAAGTACCGATGGTATAAAGTGTTGGCATTAAAATAATTCTGAATCGTAAATGATGTGAACCAGTTAAAAAGAGGATTAGAATAGAGAGGTAAATAACGATGGAAATAAAGTGAACATATATGAGAAAAGGGATTGGGTGGAGAGATAAAGAAAGAAGACATGATAAATATCATAGGAGGAGGGAAGAAAAGAAAGAGGAAAGACGACAAATAAGGAAAAGAATGGATATGGGAGAGAATGGGAAAGTAAGGACGAATAAGAAGGAGAAAATTAAAAGAGGAAGAAATCAAAGTAAAAGAAGAGGATGGAGTTATAAGGAAAGAAAACAGACGAAATATCATTGAAAGAAAGGGGGAAAGAAATAGGAGGAAAGAGTTATAAGGAAAAAGAAGGGATAAGGAAGAGAATTAGAAAATTATAGCAAAGAGGAAGGACGTTAGTAAACGAGGAAGAATCAAAGCAAAGGAAGAGGGTGGAGTTATAAGGAAAGAAAACAGACGAAATATCATTGAAAAAAAGGGGGAAAGAAATAGGAGGAATGAGTTGAGTTATAAGGAAAAAGAAGGGATATATATGAGAATTAGAAAATTATAGCAAAGAGGAAGGACGCTGAATAAAACTCGATGAATTACGTAGTTAATATTTCAAATCCTCCTACAGTTTCTCATATATATATATATATATATATATATATATATATATATATGTTTACGCATGATTTTAATAGTTACTCATATTTAAGTAGCTGCTCTGTTCTGTCTTTATTATTAATTGGAAAATATGCGTTCTCTTGCCTTAGGATTATAACCAGCGTCTCCTGGGAAAAAGCGTCATTACATTTGAAGTGTCTGAGACCGCTAGACCACGTAGGGCCTTTCCATTAGTCAAAGCTTGAGTAGTGCTTTTAAACACACGTTTTCACGATGTTTTGAAAATTCCTACCTGCTCTGTTTCGTATCCTAATATAAACAAAAACAATTATTTACGCAAATGAGTTTCACCTAATGAGTGCAGATTTGAATACTGTTAGTAGACACAGTATAGGATAAAATTTCTGTATCATCCAACAGTTAACTAAAACAAAGTAAAAATGCACACCCTCAAAATCGGATCCAAACGGCTAAAAAAACTTTTTGAAAACACCCAGACCAAGGTAATTTTCACATGTTAGTGTGAAAAGTAAAATTCTGGACCTTGATTGGATAGGAAATAGAAAATTAATAAATGACGCCAGTCAAATTTTTTTCACACCTAAAGAATGGAAATACTTGCTGGAGCCGCTCACATGACAAATTTCACTGATTAAACCGCGCCGCGTGACGGTCAAAAAGAGGTCCGACATGTTGACGAACCTTGTGACAATGTCACAAAAAAAAAAAAAAATAATAATTCTATTTCGACTTCCAATTTTTCTTTCTTCATTTTGACTCCACGCAGTCAAAGAAAACAAAAACCAAAACAACAGGACACTCTGTCTGCGATGAGTACAATTTCTTCCGTCTTCTTTCTGAACTTTTGCCAACCTATCAAAAAGGGGAAGGAACATAAGACGTTACATTCGGCTACTATCAGTATACACCCTGGGACACTTAGCTACTTACTACTATCGTCCATGAATTCTTAATTTCTGTAGGATAATTATGATGCTTCCATTTCTCTTGGAACAATTAACTACATGCACTTTTTTATGAACAATTTATTTTTCTTCTCTGTTAATAAAAAAAAATTACTTTAATGTAGAAACGAAATAAAAATATTTCGGATTTAATCCATTTCCAAAAGGGACTTTGTAGAAATTTTGTCATGCTCTCTCTAGTCGATAGAGCATTTGAGAGAGGGGTAGATTTTATGTAAAACGATGACTACTTATGGTTTTACGCTACGTTCTTTGGTTATTGAATTGAACCTTAGTTTGGTTCAGCTATCAACTTGAACGCTCTCAGTCACCGAGGTTGTTTACATCCTGTGAAAAATCCGTCTCTGCCGTTATACAGATAGCTCAGTAGTGATAAGATGTTCGTCTAATGACAAATTAGACGGATTTTAATCATGGTTTGAAGCTAAACGGATAATCTTGCTGCACTGTAGAGCTGTGATATAGCGAAACACGATTGTCTGCAGATGAATATATATATATATATATATATATATATATATATATTTACAGATTACATTTACAGATTAGCGGCACAGCGATGGGCACGAAAATGGCACCTAGTTATGCCAACATCTTTATGCATATTTTAGAAAAAAAGATACTAGACAGTTCACAATGCAAACCATTACACTATTTTAGGTACATTGATGATATTTTTTTAATATGGACTCATGGATTAGAAAAATTAAAAAACTTCTTCACTTTCTGCAACAACTTCCACAATACAATCAAATTCACCATGGAGTACTCATACACATCCGTCCCTTTCTTAGACGTCATGGTAAAATTAAATAAACATACACTTTCCACCAGTCTATACAACAAACCCACAAACCAACATAAATTCCTACACTTTAACAGCTGTCATCCCCTCAAATTAAAAAAATCTATCGTATACAGCTCATTTATTAGAATAAGACGCATTTGCTCAGACCATCCAGATTTTCTAAACAACATTAACAACCTAACAAAACAGTTTCTAAAATGCAAATACCCAATAAAAATAATAAAGGAAGCACTACATAAAACCATCCACATAGACCGCAGCACACTTCTCACATACAAAAAACGAAAAGACAATAACCGAATTCCCATGGTTTTTAACCATAATCAATATTCCCACACACTCATCAAAAATTTTAAAAAATGATTACAGGAACCTCCAATCAAACAAAAACATCAAAGACATTTTCGATAGGCCACCCATAAATGCAAAGAAACAAACACCCAACCTATCAACTATCCTCACTTCTAACAAATATTTAAATAATACAAACCTATCAGGGAATTTAATATGTGGAAAGCCCCGTTGTTTAATCTGTAAACATCTAATAACAGACAAAACATTCTCTGTACCCAACACAAAAATAAAATTACACCCACCAAACCTTACTTGTGATAGCAAAGACATCATCTACTATCTCTTCTGCTCAATTTGCCCCAACAGTGGATATATCGGCGAATCCGGTAATAGCTTTAGATTTCGCTTCAATAATCACAAACTAAATATACGACAAAAAAATGTATACTCCCCAATTGCAGCACATTTTAATCAACCCGATCACACTTTAGAAAATTGCAAATGTTTACTAATAGACTCCAATTTTAGTTCTACATACACACGCAGAAAGAAAGAAAAATACTGGATTTTAAAATTAAACACACACAAGCTAGGGTTAAACAGGGACTTAGGTGTGTTGAATCTCTACAAATATTTCAATAGGTAAAAAGAATGTTCTTTCAGATATTCCAAGGAATTTTTTATCTAAAACAAACAGACTTTCTCCACGGAGGTGTCGCGTGTTGATTGGTTGACCGAAAATAAACAAACGGACGTGCCGCATGCTGATTGGTTTATCGACACCACGCGATATAAACAAAAAAATAGATATTCCAAGAGATTTTTTGTCTAAAACAAACAGACTCTCTCCACGGACGTGCCGCGTGTTGATTGGTTTACCGAAAATAAACAAACGGACGTGCCGCATGCTGATTGGTTTATCGACACCACGTGATGTAAACAAAAAAGTATTAGGACGCCATCGTAAAAATACGTTTCCAATTCTAATTTAAAAATCACTTGTTTCTGATGAAGGACCGAGGGCGGTCTGAAATATAAAACACTATAAAAATAAACAAATACTGTTTAAAAAAGTACGTTTTTAAATTCAAAACTTTTTATTAATATTCTTTCCTATATATATATATATATATATATATATATATATATATATAATTATGAATTAAATGTACATTGCGACACGGAAATTTTTCTGTTTTGAGAATCTCGTCACCCGGTAATGTTGAATGATGGTTGTGAAAATGATTTCATTGCTTGATGACGGAACATAGAAATTTCCATGTCGCAATGTACTTTTAATTTATAATTATATGACTATATTTTACTGTAAAATATTTATTGTATTGATTACTGTTTATAAAAAATAAATGCCAGGGAACTCAAAATCGTAAAACTTTAGGTCCTCTTTACCTGGATATATATATATATATATATATATTAAAAATAACAGTGGCATCTGATTTTAGACATTTTTACTATTTGTATATACTACTGAGATTAGGTAGTATTTTTATTGCCATATTCACAACGTTTCGGCCGTTATACGCTCCGACCTTTTTCAGTTGCTTAGACAATGGTCCGAATAATGTAAATACTGTAAATGCTACCTCATCTCAGAAATATGGACAAATATTAAAGGTCAGTAGGCTCAAATACTCGGTCACAATGACTTGCAACTTTGTGCAACTGCTGCCAAATAGGTCTGTCTACCTTTATATCACAGTTAAGGCTTGGATCAACATGGGGTATGGTTTTCATGCATTTTCCGAAGGAAAGACATTACCTACGCCAGCCTGATAACATCGAGGATTTACCTTGTTGGCAAACTGTCTATTCTATAGAGAACTATTTATTGAGTGCACAAAAATAGAAATACGATTCTGACAAGGAGGCACTTTCTCTCCGTATTTGAAAAGCTATCCAGCGAGAAGATCTTTATAGATTTCTAAGATTTACCGCAAATGTCAGTGTGTTCATATCAGTCACAGAAAAGAAATTAAAATAACATTTTGTTAAACAATTTCACTCAAAGTGAAATAAGCAATGAAACCCCTCTGGCAACTGGGTCCCACCCATCCACAGTTAGATCAACCAAATGTAGCCGACAATTCTACCCAACAGCTTCTTTTCTCGCACTTCCCGCCTGTGAAACTCTCTTCCATATTCTTGCTTTCCTGACGGCTACAGAAATTTAAATGCAATGGCAATATTCATCTCTTAATCACTTGACTCTAGTTCTTTCTTCACCATCATGTATATCTTTTTCTTTCTCTATACCTTTGCAACTGTCATCACACCCGTATTTCCATCCTTCTCTTACTCCCTTCTCGGACACTTCCTGTAACTGGTTCGTCTTTAACTTTACTCTCCCCCTATCTAACCTTTTTCTCTTATGTAGCCCCCCCCCTGCTCACCCGTCTTTCTACATCACCCTGTATATCTTTTTCTTTCTCTATACCTTTGCAACTGTCATCACACCCGTATTTCCATCCTTCTCTTACTCCCTTCTCGGACACTTCCTGTAACTGGTTCGTCTTTAACTTTACTCTCACCCTATCTAATCTTTTTCTCTTATGTAGCCCCCCCTGCTCACCAGTCTTTCTACATCACCCTGTATATCTTTTCCTTTCTCTCTACCTTTGCAACTGTCATCGCACCTGTATTCCCATCCATCCACTGATCCTTTCTCTGACACCCTCTGTAACTGGTTCGTCTTTCTCTTTACTCTCCTCCCATCTAATCTTTCTCTCTTATGTTGCCCCTGCGCATCAGTGGCGTTATTGCCTTGCTTGGGGGTGAAACGATTAAAAAGAAAACACTAAAAGGGTCTTATACATAAAAAAGTTTATCAGATGCGTTAGTCATATATAGAAATGAGTCGAATAACAATCTAAAGAATGCCACACTTATTAAAAGATGTCGTAAGTTACTTAGAAAATTATTGAGAGTGTCGTTATTGAGTCTTGTGAAAATATAAATTTTTTAAGAAATACTCTTTTCCAAGTTAACAAAAATTACGATAAAAGAAGTTTTAATTAAATGAAAACGGTTACATTCATTACATGATTTTATCATTTAAATTTAATTTAAAATATATAACGCATAAATTAACCACAATCTAAAATAATATAAAGAATAATCATATTCTTCACCACCCTGTAATTTTTTTCTTTTCTCTAATGTTTTTCTCTTATGTAGCCCCTCCCACCCCTCCTCATCAGTCTTTCTACATCACTCTGTATATCTTTTCCTTTCTCTCTACATTTGCAACTGTCATCAAACCTGTATTCCCATCCTTCTCTTACTCCCTTCTCGGACACTTTCTGTAACTGGTTCGTCTTTAACTTTACTCTCCCCCTATCTAATCTTTTTCTCTTATGTAGCCCCCCCCCCTGCTCATCAGTCTTTCTATATCACCCTGTATATCTTTTCCTTTCTCTCTACCTTTGCAACTCTCATCAAACCTGTATTCTCATCCTTCTCTTACTCCCTTCTCGGAAACTTCCTGTAACTGGTTCGTCTTTAACTTTACTCTTCTCTTATCTAATGTTTTTCTCTTATGTATCCCCCCCTGCTCATCAGTGGCGTTAACGCCTTGTTGGGGGTGAAACGATTAAAAAAAGTAGTTGTCCTGTATGAACAAAATGAAAGAAAATCTTAGGCAAAATAGTAGGTTTTCACAAAAATTCGTAAACACTTTCAAAAAATTGAAATTTTACACGCTAAGTAATCTAAGGTTAGCAGAAAACACTTAAAAAAAAACCCCAAAAAAACCAAAATTATTGCTCAAAATAAAGACCATCATTTTCCAAGACTTTCTGCTAACGATTCGCAAGCTTTTGGATCTAGTCAAAGTACCATTCAGCCGGATTCGAATCAAAGAATTCTTGACACGCTTCGTCGACTTCATCAAACGAGTCGAATCGGCAGCTTACGGTTGATTAGAGCCGTGTACATTTACTTCATTTTTTCGCAGACCCGCTCAAGTTGCTGACAGTAAAGTTCGGCACTGATGGCACGACCATTCGGAACCAACTCAAAATACACGATTCCTTCAAAGTTCCACCAAACGCACGACATCGCTTTCTTGCCGAACCGATCTTGTTTTCGAACCGACGGTGTCTCTTGCCCTTTCTGAACCCATCGCTTGTCTCAATTGTGTTGGACCAGATAGATTCATTTCGCAAGTGTTTACGAACTTTTGGGACAACCTAATAGTAATGGATACCAAAAAGAAAAAACAAGCAATTAGAAAGCAGAATGGCCTGGTTAGCAGCAAAATATAAAAATAAAATAAGATATTTAATTATTAATATTTATCTAGGTTCCATCTCCAGTCACTCTGACCGATAAAGAACAATTAACGGAGACAAGTATTTTATTAATGGTTTAAGTATCCTCTAGTATTGACACACTGACACTTACAAAGAAGTAAAGGAAAACAAGAAGGAAGGACTAATTATTAACTGTAAGAAGACAAAATCGCCTGGTTGTCATCAAAAGAGGCAACACAAGGCATGAGATACATGTTATGTCAATATTGAGATGTCAATATTGAGCAGGTAAAAAAATTTATTACCTGGGCAGTGTAGCAACAGATGATGTAAAACGCAACACAAAAATGCATCGATGCTAAGAAATCGCGAAATATACCTTTCGGAATCTGATCAGTGGTAAGAATATTACAAACGGAAAATGGGAACAACAAAGATGCTTTATCTAAACTTATATTTATAAATGGAACTTTGTCTCTGTGTGTGTGTGTGTGTGTAAGCGTGTATGTGTGTGTGTGTGTGTGTGTGCGTGTCCGTTACCTATAGACTCCGAAACGGCTGAACCGATTTTCTTGAAAATTTACACAGTTGCACTATAAACGTCTGCGAGTGTTCTTAGCTAGGGTTTATGTCGAGGTACCCCTGATAAATATGGAAAATAGACTTTTTTGATACACTTATAGACAAAGCCATAAGAAACGATATTCAGAAGTTTCAAGGTTGCAGTTCTTACAATAGTGCATAAAATCAATAATATATATATATATATATATATATATATATATATATATATATATATATATATATATTAAAAAAGGATTAATTCAAAGATGTTGAATGGCCATTTCGATATGAAGATCCCCACGGGGGACAACACATCACCTCAGCAACAGAACAATCCTTTCAGAAACTGGAGAAAAATTAGTCTACTTTTCCTTTTTAAATAGTTTGCAAAGAAATTAAAAAATAAAAAATAAAATAAAATAAAATAAAATAAAAAGAAAAATAAAGGGAAAGAAAAAGAAAAAGAAAAAGATAGAATAATATATATATATATATATATAAAGCAAGGTGTGTGTGTCTGTTTATCTGCCTGTATGTCTGTATTTTTTCAGCCCTTTTATTTTAGTTTTTGCTTTGGGTTTGGCTCTAAGTAGGTATAATTGTTGTTCTTAGTCTCAGCCATGATACCATTTACTCAGAGGACTTATTTAGCCTTCAGAATTCAGTTTACGACGAAAAAAACTTATTTGATATCGATACCAGGAAATCAAAATTTGACTTACATCCATTCATTTTTCTTTCAGTCTACGTTTTCGCTTTAACTGGAAACAACTATTGGTTTTTTAGTTTTTCGTGTCAACGTCCAAAGAGTCTGAGCTCCAGGATTTTGGATTAATTTTAAAGCTTTCATTACACCCGAGCAACGCCGGGCTATACTGCTCGTCGGAAATAGAAAAAAAAAAAAAATAAACGTACAATCATAAAATAGAAAGCTGAATCTTTTCGGATAAATAATGAAAAAATAAGATATCAGTATTGTAGGCAAGAGACGGGGTAGAAAATAAGCGTATAACTTATTTAATTTCGTGAATAAATGGCGTAACAGAGACAAGGAGAGACGGAATGGGGTCATATAAGTAACAAAAAACAGAAAGCTGTGGAGAGCTATGATTGATTAAATAATGAACAAACGTGTGAATTGTTGACATAACAGGAACAAGAAGGGATTATCAAAAGCCAAAGATTACTTAGAGCAACAAAATGTAGGAAAGTGTGAAGAGACATGATTCCCTACACCATGAAAGAACGTGAGAATGGATAATAGAACAAGGGCAAAGACAGATGGCCAATGGCTAAAAATTATTTATAACAACAAAAGACAAGAAGCTGTAGCTGTTTGCCTACTTTATGAAACAACGTGTGAGATAATAGCAGAACAGGAATAATATGTGTGATAAAGGGTCAATGATTAAAAACAGAGAGTTATGGAGAGCCTCCATTCTAAAAGAATGAGTGAAAGAAAACGATCCTTGTACACATAATCCATTGAATAAATCGTAATAATAATCATCAAAACATGACCTATAAATTCATCATTAAAGTTTCCTTGGAACATAGCTCTGTCTCTAACCATATTAGAAGTAGAAGTATCTCCAACAATGCATATAATATTCACCTCATAATTCACAGTCCTTCACTAACTCAGATCCGCTTACCATCACACAATACTTAACAATGACTAAATCACGAGTTTCGATTTTTACCGGGAGCCTAATCATTGTAACCGTTACAGACATCATGTCTTTTCGAGCCGAAACAGTTACGACTCGCAGACTCATTACACCCAGTCCCTTTGTAGTCCTCATAGTTCGTCCACTCTCGACATCTTATCGCATCAAAATCAAGAGTGCTGGCGAAAACCACTTCGATCAATGAACTGATTGCTGTTGATTTCGTTACGAATAATGATTTAGAGATCAATTCAAAGATGGAGACAACAATCTAAGGTCTTATTCAATGGTGTTCGTTTATCGTTAGAAAGCTAACGCTATTTGTTGTCTCTGCTTCCAAAATTATAATCCAAAATCAGGAACATAGTAGTCAAGTTCTAATAGAGTAACATATACTAATAATCTTTTGAAGAAAATGGGTGCGTCAGCCATGAATGATACAAGGCCACTTCCAAACATAGCCGACAGTCTCCGCATTTAAAGATATCATCAGGTTGTTGAAAAACATAAGTGGAATTGTGTTTTCTGAACATTAACATCTAATCTAAACTTATTTATAAATGGAACTTTGTGTGTGTGTGTGTGTGTGTGTGTCTGTGTGTGTGTGTCCGTTACCTATAGACTCCGAAACGAATAAACCGATTTTTTTGAAAATTTACACAGTTGTACTATAAGCGTCTGCGAGTGGTCTTAGCTAGGTTTTGTGTCGAGGTACCCCTGATAAATATCGAAAATCGATAATCGAAAAAATCGGGTTATAGAAGGAGTAGTCCGATTTTAATCAAATATGATACACTCATAGACAAAGACATAAGAAACAATATTCAGACGTTTCAAGGTTGCAGTTCTTACAATAGTGCAGAAAATAGATAATATATATATATATATATATATATATATATATATATATATATATATATATAAAAGGCAAGATGTTTGTGTCTGTTTATCTGTCTGCATGTCCTTTATACAAATCCACAATTTTTATCCGATTCTCACCAAATTTCACACAAATATTTTTTAGGATGAATCTGAGCTCTAGGACCATGGGTTTGTTTTAAAGCTTTCATTGCACCCGAGGAACACCAGCCAATACTGCTAGTGTATATATATATATATATATATATATATATATATATATATTAGGTGCGATTGGTAAATTGTCGCAATTATTTTATTATTTCAAATATTCTTTATTCTCAGCTCCAGAACCATGGATTAGTTTTAAAGCTTTCATTCCACCCGAGAAACACCAGGCAACACTGCTAGTAAATGTATAGGAAGAACTTTCGATCAGAAATAAGTAATGAGTTAAGAGTATCAAGAGTTGAAATGTTAGTAGTAGTAAAATGTTGGAAACAGTTTATGCGTATGTACTTATGTATGTATGTATGAGCGTTTGTTTGATAGGAATGTCTTTCTATAGAGAAGGAAAAGTAAAAGGAATCAGCAAACGAGAAAGAAGGAAAAAGAGGACGATATGCGACGTGACTTTTTATATTCGGGTCGACTTGAAATTTATACCTTGTCACATTTTAGCTTGTCATCTCTCCTTCTTCCATCTGAGCCTGACTGAGGCTGATCGAAGCATTTATAGTAATTTATATTTTTCGCACTGGATCGCGAAGTCTTTATGGTCTTGCAAATCGCTTCCATTGGTCAGAAAATCAATATAACATATACTTGCGAAATCCGGCTTCGACTTTTTCTTTAAGCACATGGTCAAATCTTTTTCTACTTGGGAAAGACCAGGATTTCACACGTCATTGTGAATTTTTGTAAAAGTGAGAAGAAAGTAGATTTTAATTCTTAATACATAATTTTTTCTACTATTTAACTCATAGCGGGAGAGAGAAGAGACAGATTAATATCTTTCCCAAGAGTATTTGGGGGTAAAAAAAAATGCAACGAATTCAACTAGGATTCGATCTCAGCTCTCCGATTTCTCGTTCTTAGTCGCTATCCATTGCAACATAGCGATGTGATTATAATATATTATATTTCTTATCACGTGCGGATTTACAAGAAGTATAACGGAAAGTTATTAATCTATTGCTTCTTCCGCCAGCTAGCAGGACAGATTCGGTTCTACAGTCTTGGTTTGCAACAAGTCTACCACAGAAAATAATGGCAACCTACTGCAGGATAATCTTCTGTACAGTCTTTCGAGACATGATCGCCCAAGCGTATAGTGCGTATGGCACTTAACTGACTAGTAATATAATTTACCGCAGCCAGCATTAGTAAAAGATATTTCCTATGAGATTAGATTTATTGAAGTTCGATAACTAAAACTAAAAAAATCCATAAAATAAAAAAGATATCGTCTTTTTTTTTTTTTTTTTTTTTTTTTTTGAAGAAAGGGATAATGGTGAACTGAAGTGTTGCATCCGACATATCTTTCTCTTTGCACTTGAAATACAGTGATGAATTTCGGTGTGGTTGCGATAGTGGCTGACCAGTATCACCAAGCGTTATCGATGGTCGCAGTCCAGGCATGTGGATTTATCACCTGCCTTAGGTGGATTTCTGCATTTCAAATATTTATCTATTGCTTTATTACACGCGTTGTGGTGCAGTGGATATCTGTTATGTCGCCAAGTATAAATGAATAACTCAACAACAGAATCAGAATATAAGTTGTATTCCGCGGAAAGACGGTTAGTAGGTACAGAAGTGATTAGTAATATTTACAATAGAAAGATACAAGAGTCCAATCCGTCGTAAGACGTGTGTATACGTGATTACTTCCGGTACGCCACCGGAAGTGTGACTAACTCTTCACTGACTCGCACTGACTCTCAAGTGACTCTCTACGACTCTCCACCATTCTCTTGTAGAGAATCCACCATTGCTATATATAGCAATGGGAACAGTCCATTATGTAGTCAAATAGGAGCGGCGCCCTAACAATATCGGCTTGGAACGAGAAATCGGGGAGCCGAGTTCGAATTCCAGTTAAATTCATTACATTCACTTACGCGCAAATACCCTTGGGAAAGGTATTAATCCGTCTATTCCTTCCAGTTATGGGTTAAATAACAGGACAGAGTGGGTTCTATAGCCTTGGCTGGCAACCAGTCTACCGCAGAAAACAATGGCAACCTACTGCGGGATAATCTTTTTTTCAGTCAGTCATGTCTCTTTCGAGATATGATCGCCCGAGCGTGTATCACGTATGGCACTCAACTGACTGACTGACACGTGCCACGTATCTGACCAATGAAATCAAACCACAATCAGCATATTGTATCCTTATGCACCTGGTCTTAAAGGTCACCCTAACAACTTGTGCACAAATGAAGAATATCCAAAAATTTTACAATATAATTTTATTGAACACCTTTTTAATACAAATGTGTACTGGACTAATTTTTTACGACAAAAATCTAAGTCATCAAACAATATATATATATATATATATATATATATATATATATAGTCATCGGCAGACAGGTCTGTTTCGTTGTATCACAGCTCATCAGTACGATTAGACATCCGATCGTTTTTTACCCAGATTGAAACCCGACCGAATTGGCGTCAGTCGGCGCTTTTATCTCTGGACTATGGGTGCTCGGTAGAGGGAGGCAGACTTTTAGCGTGTGATATATCATGTATGCACACGCCAATAGCTGAGAGTGTTCTAATTTAATACCGAATGAACGATGAGTAGATGCCAGAGTAGCTACTGTTTTTTTCAAAGTCTACCATTCTTCCAGAGTGTTCAATCAGAGTGAGAGCGCAAATAGTATAGTTAGATCTGTTTCGCTGTATCACAGCTCATCAGTACGGTTAGACATCCGATTATACATATATATATATATCCGAGTGAGTATAGAATGAGGATAGAAAAGAAAAAAAAAATTTCCCGTCCAATACATAAATTTAAAACAGTGTTCGATATGTGATGTATAGAGCTGTGAATATTTATTATAAATTATGTTTTAGAACATGTACATAATTTCTTCTACATATGTCCTCTTCTCTACAATCATATGGCTGTTTCAGTGTTTGAACTCAAATCGTGGAGGTTGGTTGGGGTTATTGGTAATTAAGTGAATGTGTCTCTCTTTTTAACCGTTAGATTTTTGAAGACGACAACAACGAACCAAATATAAACAGAGAATGATTCCAAACTCTTACTTCTCCTGATGAAGTGTTTGAGTCCAAACACTGAAACCGCCATATGATTGTAGAGAAGAGGACATATATAGAAGAAATTATGTACATGTTCTAAAATATAATTTATAATATATATATATATATATATATATATATATATAAGTAATATATATATATATATATATAAGTAAGTAAGTAGCTAACCTAGACCCAACAGACCTACCAAAGTTTCACCGCGTTTATACTCGGTGGGGTTTTCGAGACGTGTTGAAAGATAAATTCACAGTTATATCTATCTATCTATCTATCTATCTATCTATCTATCTATCTATATATATATATATATATATATATATATATATATATATATATTAAATTAATTTAAAATATGGTCGGTTTTATTTCTTTCATTTCACACAGATGAAAGTAGCAGTGGAGAGTGACAAGAAGGGACTACAAATAAACTTTAAGAAAACTGAGTGCATGGTCATCAGCAAAAGATACAACCCAAAATGCCAAATACAGGTGGGGGATAATAGAATCAAACAAGTCCAAGAATTTAAGTACCTAGGAAGTGTTCTAACAGGAGATGGAAAGTGCGACACGGAGATCCGAAGGCGAATTGGCATGGCAAAGGACGCGTTCCAGAAGATGAGCAAAATACTAACACACAGGAAAATCTCAATAGAAACGAAAAAAAGAGTGCTAGACTGCTACGTGATGTCAGTTCTTCAATACGGCTGTGAATGCTGGGCAATATCATCGAAAATGAGGACAAAACTGGAGGCGGCCGAAATGTGGTTCTACAGAAGGATGCTACGGATATCGTGGACTGAGCATACAAGCAACGACGAAGTGTTAGAAAGAATGGCAACAAAAAGGAAATTGATGCTGAGCATCAGGAAGAGACAACTGAAGTTCCTGGGACATGCAATGAGGAAGGAGAGCCTGGAGAACCTGATACTGACTGGCCTGATAGAAGGAAAGAGAGACAAAGGAAGGCAGCGGATAACATATTTGCAGGGCATGATCAGGTGGATGGCGGAACGGGGGTTGCCAGGAGCAACAGGAGCAAACATACTAAGAGCCACAAGGGATAGGGAGACATGGAGAGCCATGATCGCCTACGTCCTGAAGGGACAGGGCACATAGAAGAAGAAGAAGAAGAAGAAGAAGAAGACCTGTGAAAAAATGAGTCTGTTTTCCTCAAGCTATGAGTTAAATAGTAATGCACGCTAGGCTGTTTTGCCTTGTTTAGTGACTAGTCTAGAAGAATGAAAACACTGAAGCCATACCTGAACTCAGAAGTTTTGATATTTACTGCTACATAAAATTTTCATTGTGTTTGAAATAGGGTAAAGAATCTTGATAAAGAAATTTGACAAATGAAAAACCGTTTCAATGAAACTAGATTTGATTAGGCGTTTTGCCTTTGTAGACTTCACCTGATCAAAGAAAAAAAAAAGAAAAAAGAATAGAAAGCAAGAAATGTATGCATGTGTATTTGCGTGCATGTTTAAATATTGAATCACAGTACTTTTTCCCTAAGCTGGTGTTTTTAGTGATTTATAAGAATGAAAAGAGGGGACTTTTAAGAAATCCGTCAATATTTATTGTTTCTTTTCTTAATAAATCTTAGTTCATGTCGAATGTTATTAATATATTTTCCCATCATTTTTGTATCGAATAAAGTGTAAATCCTTATCTCGTTTTCGGAATTGGCTCGCGGTCAATAAATCCATATAGCCTTTTCTGAATTGAATCCAAGTCAGATCATCATTCAGTTCTTTAGAATGGATTAAAAGTATATATATATATATATATATATATATATATATATATATATATATATATATATGGTAGTAGTTGTGTACAATGGTTTATAAAAGCATAGTGTCAATACACAAAAATTCTCATGTTTCAGAGCACAAGTGCCCGTCTTCTGGTGATAAGTGGAAATGAAAATAAATGGTGGAAACTATTCATTCTTGGGAATGTGATATGTAAGTGATGTGTGGGATGGGAATTTAGTATGTCTAAGCTGGTCCTTCGGCAGTTTGTAACCATAGAGATACAGCTTTGGGTTAGGAGAGGGGGGCGGGGTAGTTTAGTTTTGGACAGGCCACTTTTTAGGGATTAGTCTAGGTAATTCTTATATTGAGATGTTAGGTTTTTTAAAAGAGGGTACAAACTTTTTATTTTACTACTCTCTATGAGAGGATGAAATAGAGTGACTTTTTAATGTTGTATGGGTTTATTTTATTTTATTAATATAATATTCGTTTTTTTATTTTGTGGGTGAAACATGTATATTAATTAACTTTTGTAGAGGATTATTTTATCTGAATGAGGTATTTAGTGAGGCCACATAATACTTCAAATAGGTAAATAATTTTAACTGTAAGTTGATTTTTATATTAGAACACGAGTTTTGACAAATCTTTTCGGTTAATTAAATTTTCACGAAAAATATTTCGATGTTTACATAACACTGCTAATTCATTCCTACGGTTCAATAGTTCGCCATTGTTGTGGTATCTTAGAATGTGCAGCTTTTCACTCAGGCATAAAGGGCAGGTGTCGTTAAGCGTGTTACAGATTCTAGTTTTTTTCCAGGATTTTCCATTTTACTTAGGGTTTCTTTTTTGTGTCCTTTAATTTCCAAAAATATGCAGAAAGAGATGTTTGGTTTCGGTGGTTTTTGAATGAAGTTAAGTGAATATACCAGCATTGCTTAAAGGTGTTCTTTGTAGATCTGATATAGACTTTATTTAGTTAGGTTTTCAATTGATGTTGTATTGCATTGATAGACAATTAAATTTATTTTATACCTATTTTGTAGTGGGCAATTATTGGGGTTTCTAGGATTGCATGAGTTTGTGTTGTTGGTCTCTTTATTCTTTTGGTAGTTATTTTTATGCTGATAAACGTGCCGATTTAATATATATTTATTATGATTTGTAATGATGTTTTCAAGGTTATTTGTGCAACTATGACTCAGTTTCAGAGTATTTTTGTTAAAAATTTTACTTAGAGGGTTGTTAGTGGGGAAGTGGTTTTTAATTAAATTGGGGAACTTCTGCCCTAACTTGGTGCTTCCCATTTGGTTGAAAGGAGATGTATATCAAATGAGTTTTCTATTTTTTCCGTTATGGTTATGGTTTGTTATATACTTGATGTTTTGGTTGTTGTCACCACTATTTTTTAGGGAGTTATTGTTTATTATTGTTTATTGTTATTGTTTATTGGGTGGATGTGCGTTGTGGTGCATTGGATATCGGCTCGGAACGAGAAATCGGGGAGCCGAGTTCGAATTCTAGCTGAATTCATTGCATTCACTTACGCGCAAATACCCTTGAGAAAGATCCGCCTATTCCTTCGTTATGGGTTAAATAAAAGGACAGATTGGGTTCTATAGCCTTGGTCGACAACTAATCTACCGCAGAAAGTAATGGCAACCTACTGCGGGATAATCTTCTGCCCAGTCAGTCATGTCTCTGTCAAGACATGATCGCCCAAGCGTGCATCACGTATGGCACTCAACAGACTGATTGTTTATTAAATATTTCTTCACTGGAAGAGTTTTTATTAATTCCATAGGGTATATGTTTAATTATACTTACGAGGTGATTTGACTTTGGGTGGATGTATAATGGATATTCTTGGGTTTTATATATGGTTGGTAATTATTATTTACTAAGTCGAGTGTCACATCTAGGAAGTTTACTACTTTTAAATTAATGTTGACTATTACTTTTAGGTTTAAACTTTTGAATTCTCTGTGGATAAGTCTTCCTTATTTTGTCTGTTTTAAAATGTGTAGAATTTTGTACTAACATAAGACAATAATCTCTATACAACCCTATGTCTTGTGTGCTTATGGTGCGCAGTAAGATTGTATAGTGCAGATAAGCTAATGATATATATATATGTATACTAGCAGTATAGTCCGGCGTTGCTCGGGTGTAATGAAAGCTTTAAAACTAATCCATGGTCCTGGACTCTTTGGACATTTCCAGGAAAGACTAAAAAGCAATAGTAGTTTCCAGTTAAAGCGAAACTGTAGACTGACACACAAACATCTTGCCTTTTATATATATATATATATATATATATATATATATATATATATATATATATATACTATCGATTTTCTGCACTATTGTAAGAACTGCAACCTTGAAACTTCTGAATATCGTTTCTTATGTCTTTGTCTATGAGTGTATCAAATTTGATTAAAATCGGACCCCTCCTTCTATAACCCGATTTTTTCGATTATCGATTTTCGATATTTATCGGGGGTACCTCGACACAAAACCTAGCTAAGAACACTCGCAGACGCTTATAGTACAACTGTGTAAATTTTAAAGAAAATTGGTTCAGCCGTTTCGGAGTCTACAGGTAACAGACACACACACACACACACACACACACACACACACACACAGACTCACACAGAAAATAAATAAGTTTTATATATATATATATATATATTAGGACTGTTTATGTATTTTCTGTGTCGACAATAACGGTTTAAAATAGTGTACGAAATCTAAACCAATATTTGAAGAAATTAAACAAATAGAAAAACGCTAAATAGAAACTAAATATGATTGCGCCTTTCATTGTTTTTTTAGGCTTCATCAGATCGAACACAAAAATGAAAAAAAGAAATATGTTTGTTTATCTGGGTGTATACTTAAATGTTTAAATATTAATACTTTTTCATGCGTGAGCTTTACTAGTCCTTTAATTCGTCAAATTTTTACAAAATACTTTTCATTAAAGAAGACTGATGAAGTACTGTCATTAATTTTTTTAAAAATTTTTCTTGCATTCGTATTCATGTTTTTTTTTGCCGGACATGAGAGTATAAAAAATATCCGGATGTGCTTTAGGTTAATCTATTAATAATAATTAAATACCGTTTTTCTTATTTGGATATATATATATATATATATATATATATATATATATATATATATATATATAGATAGATAGATAGATAGGTGTGAGTTTGTAAGCCTGGGTTTCACATTCTTGCGATCGTCAGACAAAAGAGCCTGAAACCCAGGGTTCAAAAATCACACCTATCTATATCTATATGTCAGCCCTATCACTGATATTGAGTGCTTTCAAATAAGTACCGCGCACATATAATATATAAATAATATAATATATATAACAAATTGCATATATATATATATATATATATATATATATATATATTGATATTTATAATTATATACATACACTTTTCACACACACACACACACAGATATATATATATATATATACGCATCGCTCATTCAGTAAGGAATTAGATCACGCTGTCTACTGGCTCATGATACATCATACGCTAAAAAAGTCAACCTCCTTCTACTGAGGGCCCATAGCTCAGAGGTAGAATCGGCGACTGACGTCAATTCGGTTGGGTTTCAATCCTGGGTAAAAAGCATCGGGTGTCTGCCCGTACAGATGAGCTGTGATACTACTAAACAGATCTGCCTCCCGTTGACTATATATATATATATATATATATACACACACACTACCAGCCATAATTATTTGGCTACCCCAATTAGTTGGTAAAATTTTACAAGGCAAGGAAGCAAAGATGAACTCGTCCGAATCACTTTAAATTTTTTTCATTCTTTTAACCCCCGTTCTATCATCCACCTGCTCAGGCCCTTCAAATATATTATCCTTTCCTTTCCTCTGTCTCCTTTTCCCTATATCTGGCCTGTTAGCATCAGTTCACTAGGCCTCCCCCTTCCTCATTGTATGTCCCAGGAGCTTCAGTTGTTTCTTCCTGATGCTCAATATTAATTTCCTTTTCGTTTCCATTCTTTGCAACACCTCAGCATTGCTCATATGTTCGGTCCATGATATCCACAGCATCCTTCTGTAGAACCACATTTCAGCTGCTTCAAGTTTTTCCTTCATCTTTGATGATATTGTCCAACATTCACTGCCATATTGAAGAACTGACATCGCATAGCAATCTAGTACTCACTTCTTTGTTTTTAGTGAAAGTTTCCTTTACTCAGCTTCTGGAATGCGTCCTTCGAAATGCCAAATCGCCTTAGATTTGATGGTGCTGTTTTGATTAGCAACCATAAGATCTGCTGTTTTTCTATTTTCTATAATATATTTAAAATTTTAAAGGTTTTTGAGGAATTACAGCAGCCATATGGTGTTCAATAATTTTTCGTTAGCGAACTATGTTCTGTTTGTAATTATTGTATAATTCATCACCCCTTTTATACCCAATGGTGTGCAGGGCAGTAACTTTTTGTTACTGTTTCCGTAGCAAACTGTTATAATATTTATTAATCCCTAATATGCACAAACTCTTCAGAAATATTTTGTTAAAAATACTATTTAAATATTTTTTCGTTAGCGAACTATGTCCTGTTTGTAATTATTGTATATTTCACCATCATCTCATCCTTTTACACCCAATGGTGTGTAGGAAAATAACTTTTTGTTACGCTATCCGTAACAATTTCTTTTTTACAGGAGAGAGTTGTTACCCCAAACCTGGAGAACCGGTGGACCATTCTTGATCCATACATTTACAGCACCTGGTATTCACAAACGGTTACCTATCTAGGTACTGACCGGGCTCGATGTTGCTTAACTTCGGTGATGGGACGAGAACTAGTGTATTACACACGATATAGCCGTAGACATTGTATATTTGGTTGCAGTAAAAAATTCTGTGTGTTTTTTTTAAATATAGGCGTCGTGTATTTTTTGTATAGAATAATCATATTTGTTTACTAGCAGTATAGCCCGACGTTGCTCGGGTGTAATGAAAGCTTTAAAACTAATCCATGGTCCCGGAGCTCAGACTCATGGCTGAGACTAAGAACTACAATTATACCTACCTTAGAGCCAAACCTGAAGCAAAAACTAAAATAAAAGGGCTGAAAAAATATAGACATACAGGCAGATAAACAGACGCACACACACACACAAACATCTTGACTTTTATATATATATATATATTATCAATTTTCTGCACTATTGTAAGAACTGCAACCTTGAAACTTCTGAATGTCGTCTCTTATGTCTTTGTCTATGAGTGTATGAAATTTGATTAAAATCGGACCACTACTTCTATAACCCGATTTTTTCGATTTTCGATATTTATCGGGGGTACGTCAACACAAAACCTAGCTAAGAACACTCACAGACGCTTATAGTACAGCTGTGTAAATTTTCAAGAAAATCGGTTCAGCCGTTTCGGAGTCTCAGGTAGCGAACACACACAAACACACACAGTTCCATTTATAAATAATTTTAAATCAATGATATAGTTGGGAATCTGATTGTTGATCAATGTTTATTTCATGCGTTTTAGTTCGCTAAAAGTATTCTTTGATAGAATGCATTTTGATATGCTTTATTTAAGAAATTCATTATTTAAAAAATTTTTTTTTTTAATCATTTGACCCCAAGCAAGGCGGAAACGCCACTGATGTGCAGGGGGCTACTTAAATGTAAAAAGATTAATTAGAAAAGTGTGAGGAGTACAAACTAGTTAGAAAGGAACAATAGAAAGCTGAGAAAGCAGGTGCGATGACAGATACATAGGTGGAGAGAAAGGGAAGGTTATACAGGGGTGGGGAGAGAGCTAGAGTCCAGTGGTTAGTAGATGAGTATTGACTTTGCATTTAAATTTCTGGAGGTTATAGCCGTCAGGAAAGCAAGAATAAGGGAGCGAGTTCCACAGGCGGGAAGTGCGAGAGAAGAAGCTGCAGGAGTAGAATTGTTGTCTGCATTTGGCTAACCTGACTGTGAATGGGTGGGACCCAGTTGCCATTCTGGTTGCACGAGTAAACACCTGTTGAGGAGGCATAAGTGACTTAAGTTCGTCTGAGCAAAAGCCATGAAAGTATTTATAGAACAGACAAAGGGAGGTCACATTTCGACGGTGGGGAAGTGGCTGCAGTCGAGCCGCCAGATCAGTACCTATCGCATTACAGACTCTCCTTTGTACTGCTGTTTTATATTTTCCGGCCATTGGCTATTATTGTTAAGAAAACAAGAGTTCTTACTGTTTTTTTTATGAAGATAAGTGATAAATTCATTCGTTTTTAGCTCTGTATTAACATTAAGAAACGGGATTTTGTTATTGTCCGTGAGTTCATGGTTAAACTTTAGCGATGAGTTATTTTCAAAATTTGATGTCAGATTTACAATTTCGTTCCTATTTTTTTTTTTATCAAAACAAAAATGTCATCAATATACTTTGGATAAATGTCTGTTATATCGGTTTTTTTACACATTCTGTTTTCAATGTAGAACATTTAAAAACGAGAAAAAGTAGAACCTTGTGGGTTTCCCAAACTGACTCCATTTGTTTTGATGTAGGTGTTCTGGATTCCGGGAATGGGAACCGCACAAAATAATGAACGACAAACCAGATATTTGAGATAGAAAAATAAGAATAGTAAACGTAAAGGATACAAATTTGAACGCAGGTTAGTAGTATATATTAGTATGTCCACTTCAGAAGCTGACGCGTACTGCGTAGTAATCTCCTGTCTGAGTGGATCTCAGAGCTACTATGAACTAGTGACGCTGTATTCTCCGCGGAACCTCGGTATCTGACGGTATATGTCGAACTCTTACGGTAACTCTCGTTATCTGTCGGACTCTCACGGTAACTGACGTATCTCAGTATGGCAGGAATATATGTATACTCAAGTCGAGTCCATTATTATGGAAAAAGGGGAGACCCCATAACAGAAGGGTTTATTATTGTGGTCATAAAACGGGGTTTTGGTGTAACAGGCGATGAGTAGTTTCCGAAGAATTGCTGGTTGGGTTTTTGGAGGAAATAGTGATGTGTGATTGTAGACACAGTTGCTAATTATATTTAATGTTTCTTCTAGAGGAACGTTAGTAAAACGTACATCTACATCCAGTTACGCTATAATATTGTTTTGGGACTATTTGCTTTTAATATTTGGGCGAATTGAATTGTTGATGCGATATTGTAATTGTTACGTATGTATTTTTTTAATTGTTTCAGCCTAAACAAAGTGCAACCACCATTGATGCACAAGGGGGCTGCATAAGAGCAAAAGTTTAGACAAAAGTAGAGTGAAGACTAAGACGGACCAGTTACAGTGGGTGTCAAAGAAAGAGCAGGAGAAGGATGGAAACACAGGTGTGAAGAAAGTTGCGAAGGTAGAGAGAAAGGAAAAGAACAAGATAGAACAAGATATATAGGGTGATGTAAAAATAACTGGAGTCAAGTGGATAAGAGATGGGTATTGACATTGCATTTAAATTCCTGACAGTTGCAAAGGCAGAGAGAAAGGAAAAGAACAAGATAGAACAAGATATACAGGGTGATGTAGAAAGAACTGGAGTCAAGTGTATAAGAGATGGGTATTGACATTGCATTTAAATTCCTGACATTTGCAAAGGCAGAGAGAAAGAAAAAGAACAAGATAGAACAAGATATACAGGGTGATGTAGAAAGAACTGGAGTCAAGTGTATAAGAGATGGGTATTGACATTGCATTTAAATTCCTGACATTTGCAAAGGCAGAGAGAAAGGAAAAGAATAAGATAGAACAAGATATACAGGGTGATGTAGAAAGAACTGGAGTCAAGTGTATAAGAGATGGGTATTGACATTGCATTTAAATTCCTGACATTTGCAAAGGCAGAGAGAAAGAAAAAGAACAAGATAGAACAAGATATACAGGGTGATGTAGAAAGAACTGGAGTCAAGTGGATAAGAGATGGGTATTGACATTGCATTTAAATTCCTGACAGTTGCAAAGGCAGAGAGAAAGGAAAAGAAAAAGATAGAACAAGATATACAGGGTGATGTAGAAAGAACTGGAGTCAAGTGGATAAGAGATGGGTATTGACATTGCATTTAAATTCCTGACATTTGCAAAGGTAGAGAGAAAGAAAAAGAACAAGATAGAACAAGATATACAGGGTGATGTAGAAAGAACTGGAGTCAAGTGTATAAGAGATGGGTATTGACATTGTATTTAAATTCCTGACAGTTGCAAAGGCAGAGAGAAAGGAAAAGAACAAGATAGAACAAGATATACAGGGTGATGTAGAAAGAACTGGAGTCAAGTGTATAAGAGATGGGTATTGACATTGCATTTAAATTCCTGACAGTTGCAAAGGCAGAGAGAAAGGAAAAGAACAAGATAGAACAAGATATACAGGGTGATGTAGAAAGAACTGGAGTCAAGTGGATAAGAGATGGGTATTGACATTGCATTTAAATTCCTGACAGTTGCAAAGGCAGAGAGAAAGGAAAAGAACAAGATAGAACAAGATATACAGGGTGATGTAGAAATAACTGGAGTCAAGTGAATAATAGATGACTATTGACCTTGCATTTCAGTACCTGGAGGTTGTAGCCGTCAGGAAAGCAAGTATACGGAAAGGAGTTCCACAGGCGGGAAGTGCGAGAAAAGAAGCTGTTGGAGTAGAATTGTCGCCTGCACTTGGTTGATCTAACTGTAAATGGGTGGGACCTTGTTGCCAGTCTGGTTGCACGAGTTAATTATAGTGGTGGGAGCAGAAGCCATGAATATATTTCCTCCCAGAGAGTAAAATACTACGCCTCCTTGGCCTTACACTCTCGGCGGACCTCAAATGGAATGACTATATTGAATCCATTGCCAAATCTGCTGCTATGAAAGTCGGCTCCCTGTGCAGGGCCCAGAAATTTTTCCCACCTGAAACTATTCTGCACATATACAAATCTACCATCCGCCCGTGTATTGAATATTGCTGCCATATCTGGTCGGGTGCCCCTGCTGCTCTCCTTGGGCTTCTTGACAAAATACAAAGGAGGATCTGTAACGTGGTTGATACTGACTTGGCAGACCGGCTGCAGCCGCTCTCACACCGGCGTGATGTAGCTTCCCTGTGCCTCTTCTACAAGTACTTTCATGGCTTCTGCTCCGATGAGCTTAGATCACTGGTGCCGCCTAAGCACGAATTTACACGAGATACTAGATTAGCAACTAGGTCCCACCCTTTTACAGTTAAACAAATAAGATGTAACCGTAAATTCTACTCCAACAGCTTCTTTTCTCGCGCTTCCCGCCTGTGGAACTCCCTTCCACAAGTCTGCTTTCCCGACAGTTACAATCTCCAGGTGTTTAAATGTAGGGTCAATAGACACCTCCTATCACACTAACTCCCAACTATTCTCACAACACTCTCATCTACCCAACCCCCATTCTCGGTATCCTCACCCGCCTATCACCCACCCTCTGTTATTTCCTATATTTAATCAGCCTTTCTCCACTCTACGTAGCCCCCTGCACAGTAGTGACAGTGACATGCCTTGCTCGGGGTGAAACGCTTATAAAAAAAAAAAAAAAAAAAGAATAGACAGAGGGAAGCCACATCCCGCCGCTGAGAAAGTGGCTGCCAAGTTTTGATCTATCACGTTACAGATTTTCTTTTGGAGCCTGTCGAGAACACTAAGATGAACAGCTGGGGCACCTGGCCATGTATGAAGAAATTATGTGATTTAAGGTTTGGTATTTGTGATATGATGGGTCGTTGTGTGTGGGTGGGGATGGGAATATTGTTTTAAGCTCTTTTAAAATACGCTCAGCACGTTCTGGCCATGTTACTGACTAATATTATTGGGTAATGGATTTCTTTTTCATTTATTTCTAACCATTTTTTCTACATGTATAAGAGATTATTACAGTTGTATTTTATTCCAGTTTGTTACGTGTGCACTTAGGTAGGTTTCCATGTTTGAGTTTGAGGTTGAGGTTGAGTTTTGTTTAACGGCATATCAACTTCTGTGGGGTTTTAAGGGTTTTAAGGTGGAGTTTTAAGGGTTTTTTGTTTTTTAAAGTTCGTTTATAGTGACAAGGTTGATTTAGTCAGATTTTAATGAAAAATGATCTTTATTTTTATTTTAGAAAACTGAAGATGTCTTCTAGTTTTGTATTCCAAAATGTATTACTCTTAATAATTTTTTCCTTCAAAAATTCATTATGGAAATAATTTTCCCTTTTCTTTCCTTCAAAAATGTCTTGTTAGTAATATATTTCCTTCAAAAATGTGGTAATATTTTTTTCTTAAAAAATGTATATTTTTTTCTATAAAAATCTATTTTGTATATATAGATGTGAGTTTGAGTTTTGAGTTTTATTTAACGACATATTAACCGATGTGGGTTATTTAATGCAATAAAGGTGGGGTTTTAAAATTAAGGTTCCTTAATGTTCGGTTATTTTGAGAAGGTTGATTTAGTCAGATTTTAATTTTTTTTTGTTTTTATTTTTTTTTATTTTAGAAAACTGAAAGTGACTTCTAGATTTGTATTCAAAAATGTTTTGCTGAGAATATTTTTTTCCTTCAAAAATGTATTGATGGTAATATTTTTCCTTCAAAAATGTATATATGTATATATTTTTTCTATAAAATTCATTTTTTATCTATATATTTCTATAAAACTGTATTTTGATACTTTCATAGTGTTTTGACCCTAGTTTGGGGGTTTAACTGTTTGCCCATAGATGGGACTCTAACAGGCGCTACCACTCCGGGTCAGAGTGGACTTGGGAACAACAGCAATTAAGAGGTGGTTCCATGCTCCTCACAACCTTCCGAACAGCCTTACTGCCGGATGCAGTTTACCGTCATGCCCAGAACCAAGGTTTCCATGTGTGTTTAAATGTGTTCTAATTGAGGTATAGTTGGAGAGTTGTAACATGTCATCAAAAAAAAAAAAATACTTAGGCTTATCTTTCCTACTCAATCTTTCAGAGGTTCCACATGCTAAATGATAGCCTGTATAATTTATTCGCAGGCATATTCATTTATGTGTTTTGTACTTTAAGGAACTAGGCGATCATGACTCTCCACGATTTCCTAGCTTTTTTTACTCTTCACGGTTTCCTATCTTTTCCATCTTTAACCAATTTATTTCTCGTTTTTACCACTCCTAGTCTCTGTTCTGTTATTGACAAAAGCTTGTAGGGGCTTGGTGGTGCTTAATAAATTGATCTAGTGCTAAACAAAACCAAGGGCCCCACAATTCAAAATATCAGAAAGTTGAAGGTTAGATGTTGAAATGTGGAAGGATAAAATATTTCGTTTGTACATTACAGTAGAATTTTTATTAACAGAATAACAAAATTGTTAGAAGAAAAATAAAATGTTCATAGAGAAAATGCAGGCAGTTAATTGTTCAAAGAGAAATGTAAGTATTTATATCCCACAGAAATTTAGATTTCATTGTTGATAGTAGCAGAATGCGTGTATGTGAAAAGATTAAAAGGTTGCTAATAAAAGTCTATGTTCCTTACTTTTTTTATGGCCGGAGAAAAAGTGGAAAAGAAAGTCAAGCAATAAAGGAGATTGTAATTATTGAAGTCAGTTGAAATATCTTGTTGTTGTTTTCTTTGACGGTGTGTGGGTGGAGACGAAGAAAGGAAAATTGGAAGGAGAAGTAGAAAGAGTGTGTGACGCGCCCTTACGTCTGGGTCGGCTTCTTGGAATTTATTCCTTACATTGTGTCGAAGTCCTTCAGCTCCCATGTCGAACTGACTTGACTGATCAAGAGATGTGGTTTAAGTAGTGAAATTTATCGCATGACTGGATCAGAACCACATCCCCATTTTCTAAGTGTTGAGAAAAATTGAGCTGGGTCATAGATCAATTTGTTATTTCCTATCCAATCAGAATCTATAATCTTACTTTTCACGCTGACTTGTGAATTTTGCCTTGGCCTAGGTTTTTCCAAAATGTTTTTAGTCGTTTTGATCCGATTTTGCGGGTGTGCAATTTTACCTTTTTATTTGATTTAATTGTTAGATTTTTTTTTTAATCATTTCACCCCGAGCAAGGCGGAAACGCTACTGATGTGCAGGGGGCTACATAAATGTAAAAAGATTAATTAGAAAAGAGTGAGGAGTACGAACTAGTTAGAAAGGAACAATAGAAAGCTGAGAAAGCAGGTGCGATGACAGATACATAGGTGGAGAGAAAGGGAAGGTTATACAGGGGTGGGGAGAGAGCTAGAGTTCAGTGGTTAGTAGATGAGTATTGACTTTGCATTTAAATTTCTGGAGGTTGTAGCCGTCAGGAAAGCAAGAATACGGGAGCGAGTTCCGCAGGCGGGAGGTACGAGAGAAGAAGCTGCAGGAGTAGAATTGTCGTCTGCAATTGGCTAACCTGACTGTGAATGGGTGGGACCCAGTTGCCACTCTGGTTGCACGAGTAAACACCTGTTGAGGAGGCATCAGTGACTTAAGTTCGTCTGAGCAGAAGCCATGAAAGTATTTATAGAACAGATAATATAGGATTTTTATCCTATAATCCCACTCCGCAGATTTGTAAATATTGAAAATTTTTTCTTGTTTATAACCCTCCTAGTCTCTTTTCTGCTATTGACAAAATCTTGTGTAATGTTACTGCAGGTTTTCTTCTAAACCTATTACCTTCAATATGTCCTATGAGGGTCAATTCTTCAAACTTTTTTTTCAATATGTATCCCTAAAATTTTTTAAAACGTTGCACTTTATTTACATTCCATTACATTCTCATCATCCTTATGTAGAACCACATTTATGTTGATTCAAGTCTCTTTTCTTTTATTTATTTCCGACGACACTTTGAATCTTGTAATACTTTCTTCGTTTTTCGACTCGGATGAAGAAATTAGAGAGTTGAGTTCAAAATCTAGTAGGATTCGTTAAATTCCCCTAGATATGGGTTAAATAACATCAAGACATATTGGGTCTTATAGCCTTGGTACGACAACAAGTCTAACGGAGAAAGAAGAGACAACATACAACGGAAAAATTTCTGCATAGTCAATAATAATCGACAAAGATATGATCGGCCAAATGTTCATCACGTAAGGCACATCAAGTCTTAGCTGACTTGATCCCTTCTTGAACTTTAGGAAGGCATTTTTCATGATTCTAGCGCGTTTTCGGATTTCTGAGCCAGTTGTTCCCCCCCTCTGAGTTTTTCTTGGTATCCTTTTGTTGAACTATATGTCTGTTGCTTTAAGACTGCACATATTTCTTTAAAAAATATTTTTCTTTAAAAAGACATTAATATTTGACGTCACCGTATGTCAAATTCATTCTTCCTTAAAGATGTTATTGCATGACATAATCTAATTTGAAATTGGTCGGTAATGTGTACAAGAACATTTTTATATTTTAATTTTCCGTTTTGAATAGAAATGTTTATAAAATAAATACATTTTAAGAAAGTTATTAATATAGTGAAAAGTTCTAACTATTCCAGGTTTATTATATATTCAATATCGTTAGCTTTCACAAATTTAACTTCTTTTTCGTCATGATTACGTTATCGTAATATTTTAAATCATGAGGGGGGGTGATATATGTCCAATTATAGTTATTTTTTATTTATTTTTTTATAATCATTTCACCCCGAGCAAGGCATTCCACTGCCACTATTGCGCAGGGGGGTTTACATAGGGGGAAGTGATGAGAAAGGATGGTTAGACATAGGAAATGTCAGAAGGAAGGTGATAGACGGTAAGGATACCGAGAATGAGGGTTGGGTAGATGGTGAGAGTGTTTGAGAGAATAGATGCAAGTTAGTGTGATAGGAGGTGTCTATTGACCTTACATTTAAACTCATGGAGATTGTAGCTGTCGGGAAAGCAGGCATGTGGAAAGGAATTCCACATTCGGGAAGCGCGAGAAAAGAAGCTGTTGGAGTAGAAATTACGGTTACATCATATCTGTTTCACTGTAAAAGGGTGGACCCAGTTGCTAATCTAGTATCTCGTGTAAATTCGTACATAGGCGGCACCAATGATCTAAGTTCATCGGAGCAGAAGCCGTGAAAGTATTTATAGAAGAGGTACAGGGAAGCCACGTCAGGCCGGTGAGAGAGTGACTGCAGACGGGCAGCCAAGTCGGTATCGATCACGTTTACAGATTCTCCGTTGTATTTTGTCAAGAAGCCCGAGAAGAGTAGAAGATGTGGCAGATTGTGTAATATATATATATATACAAGCCTCTTTCGCTGTATCACAGCTCATCAGTGTGGGTAGACATCCGCTTGCTTCCAGCCTGGATCGAAACTCGACTAATTTATTATTAGTGGGAGAGTCTACCCCTAAGCTATCGATGAGGAGGAGGGGATGTTAGCGTGTTATATACACGCTGTGTATACGCACGCCAACAGCCGAGAGAACACAATTCATTATTGAAAATTAATGCGTAAATCTTAGAAGTGGCTACTGTTTTTTAAATTTTCTTCTCTAGAGAGTTCAATCAGATAACGAAAGCAAATTTAGTCATTCACATACAAGCCATTTTCGCTGTATCACAGCTCATCAGTGTGCTAGAAATCCGCTTACTTCTAGCCGGGATCGAAACTCGACCGATTTGGTATCATTCAGATATATATATATATATATATATATATATATATATATATATAACATTCGGATATATATATATATATATATATATATATATATATATATATATATATATATATATAAAACAGCGTAGAATATTTGGTATTTAAGTCAGGTAAATTCTAATAGCAACAAACTGAGAAGAACTCAATCTTAAATTTATTGATTTAGTTTAATAGAGTAATATAATCTAGAAAGCTTTTTTTTTTTTTAGATATTTTACAATTTCATGGGTAATACGTATTTCGTCTCTCCCAAATGATACAATAGTTTATATTCAAAATCCTCCAGAAAATATCATACACAGACACTCACATAGACATTTGTAATGGTAATCTACAAAAAACATTTCCTCCTTCATTAAAAAAACAAAAACAAAACAAGAAAAAAAAATACAAAGAAAGAAAGAAATAAAAATAGAAATATAGAAAAATCATTAACGGAAAGAAGAGAAAGAAAAAGAAAAGGAAAAGAGAATGAACAGTATAAAGAGAAAGGAACTTAATGTCTTAGATCGACACCAACGTCTATTGCGATTCATCTGCTCTCTTAGAAAAACATGACATGGAAATTTAACATTATATTTAGTATTAAAGATAATGGGAGAATGGGATGTATCTATGGTATAAAAATATACTTATATATTAATATTTTATACTTTTAACATTATTATTATTATTGTTATTATTATTGTTATTGTTATTTTATTAATATTATTAAGATCATTTTTAAGATTGATTTTTAATATTTTATTTATCATTTTCTTATATATTATATTTTTAATTAATTTTTTTAATTATTATAACTATATTTATATAAAATACTACTAGTAGTTATATTTTAATTAGTATTAAAAAGTATGATTTACCATTCATTTTTATACCGGTATAAATGTTAACTGATGAATATTAACTTTTGTATCATTTGGGTCTGACGAGCAGCAGGTTTTGCTGCGAAATACGTATTACCATGAAATTGTAAAATATCTAGAACATATATATATATATATATATGTGTGTGTGTGTGTGTGTGTGTGTGTGTGTGTGTGTGCGTGCGTGTGTGTGTGTGTGTGTGCGTGCGCACGTGCTTGTGTGTGTGTAGAAAGTGTGAGAAGCCGTGAACGTTTTGTTTAAAGTGTAAATTTATTTTAATTCTTATTTTTAATTTTATTTATTTTTCTATAACATGATAAATGTCCATAATGGCATTTCTGTCGCTACAATTTATGACTTTACATCTCGTTACATATGTTTGCCTCGATGCAAACGCCTGATGAGGTGCTATAAATAGCACCGAAACAAGACAGCTCTTGTGTAGCGAAAAAAAGATGATTTTATCATAAATTCCGTTAATCATAAAAAATATTGCTCTACTACGTATTGAGCACTGTTAGAAAGTAAATACGAATTGTGGAATGTCACTCCAGTAGTTCTTATTACTATTGGTATCTAAACTTATTTATAAATGGAACTTTGTCTGTATGTATGTCTGTGTCTGTGTGTGTGTGTGTGTGTGTGTGTGTGTGTGTCCCCGTTACCTATAGACTCCGAAACGGCTGAACCGATTTTCTTGAAAATCTACACAGTTGTACTATAAGCGTCTGCGAGTGTTCTTAGCTAGGTTTTGTGTCGAGGTACCCCCGATAAATATCGAAAATCGATAATCGAAAAAATCGGGTTATAGAAGAAGTGGTCCGATTTTAATCAAATTTGATACACACATGGACATAGAAAATAAGAAACGATATTCAGAAGTTTCAAGGTTGCAATTCTTACAATAGTGAATAGTGTAGAAAATCGATAATATATATATATATAAAAGGTAAGATGTTTGTGTGTATGTCTGTTTATCTGCCTGCATGTCTGTATTTTCTTCAGCCCTCTTATTTTAGTTTTTGCTTCGGGTTTGGCTCTAAGTAGGTAGAATTGTAGTTCTAGGTCTCAGCCATGATACTTTTTACTCAGCCTTCAAAATTTAGTTTATGATGAAAAATCTTATTTGATATCGATACCAGGAAATCAAAATTTGACTTATATCCATTCATTTTTCTTTCAGTTTACGGTTTTGCTTTAACTGGAAACAACTATTGCTTTTAGACTTTCGTGCCAAAGTCCAAAGAGTCTGAGCTCCAGGATCATGGATTAGTTTTAAAGCTTTCATTACACCCGATCAACACCCGGTCTATACTGATATCAATATTAATTCCAACCACCCCAGCCCCATAATAAAGCAAATACCGGTGACGATTATTATTAGAATTAACCGATTATCTTCTGACCTTAAAATCTTTAGGAATAATAAAAAAAAAACTATATGATAAGGCCCTCTAGAACAGCGGATATATAGATAAACTAACTTATTTAACACTCACTTGTAAACTTTATCGCTAAAGGCTAAAAGTAAACATAGGAAAAGAAAAATTATATGGTTTAAGCCCCCATTCTGTTGACTATCGACTATTAACTTTAGTAAGGTCTTCCTTAAATTAATAAGTAAACATTTTCATGGGGATAACCCCTTGAGTAAAATATTCAATAGGAAAACAATCAAGGTTAGTTACTCGTGTACCAACAATATGTATAACATTATTTGCTCCCACAATAACCAAATCTTTCAGAAGTGTAGGGAATCCAATACATAAAATAGAATGATACTCCCCTGTAATCGTCGATCTAGAAACAACTGTCCGGTTGAAAGGAAATGTAGATCGGAAAATGTAATCTATCAAGCCATCATCTATCCTAAGGAAAACAAAGAGAAAAGTAATGTTTATATTTCAATTTCGGCGGGATTTTCGAAGCAACGGCTTTATACACACAGGCACTCCTTCACCAACCCAAGTTTAAGATATCAAACAGCCCTTTCTAAAAATACTGGGAATTAAAGGTAAGTAACTTAGATTGCCAGATAAAATGGGAAATCATAGGCAAGGCTCGGACCCTTCAATAGCTTATGTGATAGGTGTAACCTATGTTTGACAGAAAAAATTAAAACTTTAAAATTTCAAAACCAAAATATACTCCTTAACAAACGAAGGGAGATCATAAGTATGTGTCGCCATAGAAATAAGTATAAATTACAATAATTATCCTATTCCCCCAATTAGTTTCAAAAACTTTTTAAAAGTCGACATAGCAGTTACCTCTACACCACCTACCACAGCTAACCGTAGGGTCAGGCTACATAGCTCCCACTACCAAGGAAGAATTACTATTAACTCCGTCCCCCAGCCCCACCCAATGAAAATCAATACATCCCAACCCCTTCCTTTACCTAAGCTACCCTCTGGGCTTAGAATCTTTCCTCATTCCCTGTTTATAAGGGGTTGAAGAACGCATGTTGAAAATGGCTTTCTTTCTTTTGGGTTTATCTGAATTCACACACACACACACACACACACACACACACACACACACATATATATATATATATATATATATATATATATATTGTTTAATTACTTAGTTTTTGGTTATAATAAAATTAGACACGCTTGGGCGATCATGTCTCCAAAGAGACATGACTGATCGGACAGAAGATTATCCCACAGTAGGTTGCCATTGCTTTCTGCGGTAGAGTGGTTGCCATCCAAGGCTATAGAACCCAATCTGTCCTGTTAATTAACCCATAACTGGAGGGAAGAAATGAATTAATACCTTTCCCAAGTGTATTTTCGCGTAAGTGAATGCAAGTAATTCAACTAGAATTCGAACACGGCTCCCCAGTTTCTCGTTCCGAGCCGATATCCACTGCACCACAACGCGCATCCGCATAGAACAAATTGAATCGAATTTACTTTGAATTTAATAAAAACAGAAAAACGACAAAGCGTTTAGGTGTTTAAATTGATTAAAAAATTCACTGTTGTGTGAAAAATTCGAGTAAATTAAATCAAAACTTTCCCGCACTAAGTCATATAAACACACACACACACACACACACACACACACACACACACACATATATGTGTGTGTGTGTGTTTGTGTGTGTGTTGTGGCAGAGAAGGAAGATTAGTTTTCCCAACATCCTTTCGTTTTTTCCTTTTTGTTGGAATAAGAGAGTACAGAAATTTTTCATAATTTTCCTTCTCCTAAGCACTTTTTAAAAAAATGAAATCCGTCCGTACTCCCGTAGAAGTTTTCGCGTATTATCATTGAAATATATAAGAAATGCAGTGTAACTATTACAGTTGATTACATTATTAATTTCTCGATGTTCCCAAGTACTTTCAATCTCTTTCCGAAATGATAATCTCAGAATAAGATTGAAATGACTTAGGAACATCGAGAAATGAATAATAAAATCAACTGCCAAAGTTACAGCACATTTCTAACCTCTTTATAATACGCGGAAGATTATCCGGAAGTACGAATAGATGTTATTAAATATTAGCAGACACAATGTTTGCAATTTATTTCGACTGACACACACACATATATATATATATATATATATATATATATATATATATATATATATATATATATATTTGTGATAACTATATATATTTGAATATATAAAAAATATTAGGAAAAATCTATGAGAAAATGAAAAAAGATTTCGTGCGTCACGTTTTGTCCTTCATCAGCTCCAACGTAACAAATTTGTCTTGTTTTTATCTTTTAACACAAAAGTAAAATAAATCAAAGAAAACCACAACACCAAAACAAAACCTCCTTAAAAATAGCTAAGGAATTATAGAATACAAATCCTGTATCATCTAACAATTAATGCAAACAAAAAAGTAATATTTTTGGAAAAGCCCAGACCAAGACAAATTTTACAAGTCAGTGTAAAAACTAAGATTCTGGATTCTGATGGATAGGAAATAGCAAATTGAATTATGACGGCAGGTAATTTTTTTTAACACCTAAAAAATGGGCATGCTGCTGGAGCCGCCCACATGACTAAAATCCACTACTTAATCCCGTTCCGTGACCGGACAAAATGATTACGAATGGGAGCGGTATCTGATAGCATCTCGTCGCCATGTAAGAAAGAAACTTCAAGCCCAGGTCAAGTCTCGCCGGCATACATTCATTCTACCTTTCTTCCAGTTTTCCTTTCTTCGTCGTCATTTATATGTCGCCAACGAAAACAACAACTACAGGACCATTTCAACTGACTTCGATAAGTACAATCTCTTTTAATACCTGACTTTCTTCTTCACTTCTTATCCGGCGATAAAAAAAAAATACAGACTTTTATTATCAACCCTTTTTAATCTTTTTCCCTACACACATTCCGCTACTCTCAGTATACGCCCCCGGGACACTTAGCTACTGACTACTATTTCTCTGGAACATTTAGCCACGTTCATTTTTCTACTGGAACATTTCACTCATACAAAATAATTAACTACATGCATTTTCTATTCGAGTATTTTACTTCTTATAAAAATAACATTTATTCTCCCAATAAAATGAAAATGACGTTTGGAGCCGGTAACACGACTAAAATCTGCTGCTTAAACCACATCACTTGACCGGTCAAACCAGTCCAAGATGGGAGCGGGTAGCTGACGGAACTTGTCGCAATGTAACAAACGAAATTTCAAGAATCCGGCCATAAAAATGAAAATCAGACTTTTATGATCAACCCTTTTTTAATCTTTTTACCTACACACATTCCGCTACTCTCAGTATACGCCCCCGGGACACTTAACTACTTACTACCATTTTTCTGGAACATTTAACCATGTGCATTTTTCTATTGGAACATTTCACTCATACAAAATAATTAACTACATACATTACAAATTTGTTATTGTGTTCAGTTAATAAAATTTCACTTATTTTATAAAAATAACATTTATTCTCCCAATAAAATGAAACTGCCATTTGGAGCCGGTAACATGACTAAAATCTGCTGCTTAAACCACATCACTTGACCGGTCAAACCAGTCCAAGATGAGAGCGGGTAACTGACGGGAAATGGCAGCAGTATCTGAAGCATCTCGTCACAATGTAAGAAAGAAACTTCAGGTCGAGATCATGTCTCGCCGACATACATTCATTCTACCTTTACTTCCAATTGTCCTTTCTTCTTTTTCATTCACACGCCGTCAAAGAAACAACAACAACAACAACAACAACAACAAGAAGATATTTTAACTGATTTCGATAAGTACAATCTCCTTTATTCTCTGACTTTCTTCTTCACTTTTTGTCCGGCCATAAAAAGGAAAAGAACACAGGCTTTTATTAGAAACCTTTTTAATCTGTTACATACATACTTACATACATACATACATACATTTTGCTAATATCAACTATAAATTCTGGGCACTTAGCTACTTACTACCATTTCTCTGGAACATTTACCCACGTTCATTTTTCTGTTGGGACATTTCACTCATACAAAATGATTAATTACATTCATTTTCTATTCGAGTATTTTATTTCTTACAAACTTGTTATTTAGTTCTATTAATAAAATTACACTTATTTACAAACAAAACATTTTTTCCAACCATTTATACAACTTTCCGATATTTTAAACTGTGAGGACTTCGGTTGTTATTGGCGCAAGGCCAATTTGACAACAATCACCGAGGTCCCCACAGAAGTAACCGAAAGCGTTTCGGAAAATGGACAGTTTTTGTACTCCCTCACTTCCACCAAAGTGAAAAATATAAGAACGCCGGAAAAACTAACAAAAAATGAATTTTTTCTTATTCGCCATATTTAACGAAAGATACGAGTTCTCATGTATATCAGTCAGTGAAGTGCCATACGTGATACACGCTTGGGCGATCATGTCTCTTTCGAGACATGACTGACTGGGCAGAAGATTATCCCTCAGTAGGTTGCCATTGCTTTCTGCGGTAGACTGGTTGCCGACCAAGGCTATAGAACCCAATCTGTCCTGTTATTTGACTCATGGCTAGAGAAAAAAAGAGATGTATTATATTATTAAGTAGTAATTAGTGGGGGATCAGTTTATTATTTCATAACAACAGAAAACTGATCCCCCACTTTATGACCAGTAGAAGCCTTAATCATTATTTCAATTATTATATTCACTCAGTCAGTTGAGTGCCATACGTAATACACGCTTGGGCGATCATGTCTCGAAAGAGACATGACTGACTGGGCAGAAGATTATCCCTCAGTAGGTTGCCATTGCTTTCTGCGGTAGACTGGTTACCGACCAAGGCTATAGAACCCAATCTGTCCTGTTATTTAACCCATAACTGGAAGGAAGAGACGGATTAATACCTTTCCCAAGGGTATTTGCGCGTAAGTGAATGCAATGGATTCAACTGGAATAGCGAATATTTGAAACTTGTGCGTTAAAAATTATCGTACGCTGATCAAGGTTATTGTATATCAATGGGGGAATAACTCGCATGCTAGCAAGTGTTGCAAATCTATTTAAAATCAATTTGGTTTCCGCGTTTACACGGAGATCAAATCGTCGTCAATAATTCAATCAACTTTTAAGCATTTTATGGTTGACTGGCTGATCGACTGGTTGATCGACTCATCAGTAAGTGAACTTTTAAACCTTCCTCCCTGAAAACTGCATACTTAAAGTTTTCTTTTGCAATGTCGCCATTATGTCGCTGTCTAAGGGCAGTCATGTCACTTTGTTCCTCCCCAGTGCTATTAATATTGTTAACCAGTGATTTCTAACAAATATCGATGAAGAAGGCGGGACTTGAAAAGTCCCCAGATTTGTTGAGCTGAATAGAGGTGTTGTAAGAGTCGGATCGATGCCTGAGTGAGAGTAGGTGTGAAGCGTTGCATTAAAATGAGTTAATAAGGTCGTAAAGTCCGGAAATCTTTCTAGTAATTGAATCAGAAAAAAAAGACACATATAAATTTCGATCAAGCTCAACCAAGATATTTCGTATTCCGTCTATTGGCAAATGAATGTGGCGTTCTGCACAATGTCAATGCAGTATTTTGGTAAACACTCATGACAGCTGCAATGAGATATTTTTTTCTTTTTTCTTTTGAAAATGTCTTTTATTTTCTCTTTATGTTTTACATCTCTGGGAAAAAAAGACTTGTAGAAATTATTGCAAGTTGTAAAAGACGTAATGAAAAGATCTCAGTATTACCAAGAAAACTATCACTCTTTAAGAAAACAATGTCAGTCAGTTAAGTGCCATATGTGAAACACGCTTGGGCGATCATGTCTCGAAAGAAACATGACTGACTGGGCAGAAGATTATCCCTCAGTAGGTTGAAATTGCTTTCTGCGGTAGACTGGTTGCCTGCCAGGGCTATAGAGCCCAATCTGTCCTGTTATTTAATTCATAACTGGAAGGAAGAGACAGATTAATACCTTTCCCAATGGGTATTTGCGTGTAAGTGAATGCAATGAATTCAAATGGAATTCGAACTTGGCTTCCCGATTTCTCGATCCGAACCGATATCCACTGCACCACAACGCACATAGTAGAAACATCAGGCGATAAAAATAAGAATGGTCTGGAGATACAAAAGAGAGTTATTTAGGCAGCGGAAGATGTTCACAGACAGATTAAGATTATCCCACAGTAAGTTGCCATTGCTTTCTGCGGTAAATTGTTTGCCAGCCAACGTTATAGAACCCAATCTGTCCTGCTATTTAACCCATAACTGGAGAGAATAGACGGATTAATACCTTTACCAAGGGTATTTGTGCGTAAGTGAATGCAATAGATTCGACTGAAATTTGAACTCTGTTCCCCGATTTTCTCGTTCCGAGCCGATATCCACTGCACCACAACGCATGTTCGGTGTGAAAACTGTGGTTTGATATGATAAGTCAGTCATTTAAGTGTAACGCTTAGGCGATCATGTTTTGAAAGAAACATGACTGACTGGGCGGAAGATTTTCCTTCAGTAGATTGTTATTACTTTGGTGTGGCAGCCTGGTTGCCAATCAAGGCTGTAGAAACTAATCTGTCTTCCTGTTTAACCCATAGCTAGATAAAGAAATGACGGATTGATACCTTTCCCAAGGGTATTTACGCGAAAGTGAAAGCAATGAATTCTCTTGGAATTCGAACTCGGATCTTCAAATCCCCGTTCCGAGTCGATATCCACTGCACTACAGAGCACATCCTAGAATGAGAGTTATATAAAATGAGAGTTATATAAAAATAAATACCAGACACAAAAGACGAAATTAAGTGTGTGTATATGTCACACACGCTAACGTTAGCGTCACATGCACACACTAAATTTTGTCTTTAAATACGCTTAACACACATTATTTTCGCTTACACATACTTACATTTATAACCGATATCTAATGTTTTTAATACGCGTTGGCACACATTTTTTCCTCCACATTTAATATGTATCCATTGCTTTATAACACGTGACACGTATCTGACCAATGAAACTATACCTCAATCAACCTACTTTTTCTTATATCTTTAAATCATTCGTTTTTAAGAATTCTCCAAAGAAGCTTGTAAAAGTGAAATATGTTAGATTAAAGACATATTTTTCTACTTGTTCTTTACTTATTCTCTCTCTCCCTTCCCCTGTCTCTCTCTTTCTCTCTCTCTCTCTCTCTCTCTATATATATATATATATATATATATACGTATGTGTGTGTATACAATGGTCTTTATGATAATAGAGAAGATATCTATATTCTTCACTACCCGACGACATAATTATTGCAAAAAAATAAAATAAGACACTATTAAAGAGCAAACACGAGGCAAGAGATTTTATAACTGGTAGTAAAGAGAGTGAATTGACGTGGACTCACTATTCTCTCTCTAATGAACAGAGCTAACGTTGCCTAACTATTTTGTAAGGAAAGCGAGAGCGATTGAAATGTGAGCGGAACAGAAGGGATATATATATATATATATATATATATATATATATATATATTGTCATCCGCAGACAGATCTGTTTCGCTGTATCACATCTCATCAGTACGGTTAGACTCCGATTTCTACATAACCCAGGCTCGAAACCCGAATTGTCGTCAGTCGGCGACTCTACCCCCTGGGCCACGGGGCGTTCGGTGGAAGAAGGCAGTCTTTTTAGCGCATATCATATTACGCGCCCAATAGCTAGAGTGATCAAATTCATTTTTACTGAATGAGCAATGCGTACACGCTAGAGTGGCTACTGTTTTTCAAAATCTACCTTTCTTCTAGAGTGCTCAATCAGGGTTTGAGAGCGTAATTATTGTATATATATATATCTTTATTATAATAGTGAGGATGTTTATTATACGAATATAAAGTTCTCTCCAAATAAGTTATTTTGCTTGTGCTTTTGAAGAAATTATAAGTGAAACTGATGTTTTTTTTTTCTTTTCACAGGTATGGCTTTACCAATTTTACTTCTTGGTTGAATCTTTAATGGATATTTCGTAAGTCAAAACTTAATGGATATCTCGTAAGTCAAAACTTAACTTTTTATTATTATTATTATTTATTTTATTTAACTAGGAGAAAATATCCTTTACTATCGCCCGGTTCTTACTCCCTACCCTATTCTTGAACAGAAGTAGAAGCTTAGGAAGGAGTTCCCGGTTTTTAATAGTGTAGCTGTAACGATCTTTTTTTTTTACTAACTTATGTTCTCCGTTGTATTTGAGCGTTTAATTCTTTCTTAAAAGTTTGACTTTTGTTTAACGGCATATCAACACCTCTGTGGGTTATTTAATACCAAAAAGGAGGGGTTTTAAGCTATTTTGTTAATGATCGGTTATAGTGAAAAGGTTGGTTGAATCAGATTTATATAAAAATATTATTTTTATTCTTTTTTATTTAAAAAAAAACGAACATATCTTCTAGGTTTGTATTCAGGAATGTTTTGCTGAGAATATTTTTTTTTCCTTCAAAATTGCGTTATGGCAATAATTTTTTTTTTCAAAAATGTGTTTTTAGTAATATTTTTCGTTCGAAAATGTATATTTTTCTATAAAAGTCTATTTTTATGTATACATTTCTATAAAAATGTATTTTTATATTTTCACGGTGGTTTGACCCCAGTTTAAGGGTTAACTATTTGCCCATAGCTGGGACCCTAATAGGTGTTACCACTCCGAGTGAGGGTGCACCTGAGAATAACAGCAATTAAGAGGTGGTTCCATGCTCCTCACAACCTCCTAATTAGAGGCCTTGCTGCCATTTGCAGTTTGCTGTCATGCCCAGGATCAATTCTTTTTTAAAAATATCTCGTTTGAAATCGCTTTTTTCCGCTTTTGTTTTTCTTCTTGTATTTTATTTTATTTTTTATTCTACTGCTGCACTAGTTTGCCATTGACGCCTGCTCCTAGGGACTGACCTTTATCACCTCATTATAGGGACTGACCTTTGTTATTTTCTTATAGGGACTAATCATTATCACACCCTTATCTTACCGCTTAATATATTAGAATGTTAGTTAATCATCGCATGGGCAAAAAGCTCTGCTGATAGCTGTTGTAGTGTCTTTCTTCTAACGAGTCTATGTTGAACTCTTCTGCCTACTATACGATTAGTAGGAGAGGAGGCCTTGGGGGAACAGTCGTATTGATTGAACGCTGGACAACCGACACACGCACTACCCGTTTAGTACTGTTCTGTTGTATTTACTGTTAAATATACAACACTTCAATAACACATGTTTTGTTATTTCTTAAGCCTTTCACTTGCTCACAACAGTAGCCAATTCGACTGTCCAAATAAGATATTCTGATTGTATATTAGAAGAAATTAATTTGAATGAAAGTGAAACCGATGATTTTTGGGGAAGTTTTTTTCATAGATATGGCTTTGCCATTTTTAATTCATCGTTGAATCTGTTATGGATATATGGATATATCGTGAGTCAAAACTTAATTTTTTTTTTATTTTTCTTCAACCAGGACTAAATATACTTTCCTATAACCCGGTTCATACTCCTCCTTACTTCTCTTGAACAGTAGTAGAGTTGTTTTCTCTTTAGGAAGGGGTTCCTGGTTCATTTACTATTCTCATGCCTTAATAGTGGTGCTGTCATGAGATTTGTCCGTGCATTGAATTCTGTTACCATATCTGGTCGGGTGCTTTTGCTATTCCTCTTGAGGTACTTGACAAAATCCAAAGGTGGATCTGCAATATAATTGATCCTGACTTGGCATGTCGCCTTCAGTCTTTTTCTCACCGACCTGATATAGCTTCCCTCTGTATTTTCTACAAATATTTTAATATTTGACGATCTTTTTTCTCTGGTGTTTCGATACATGTATTTATTCGTGATACTAGAATGGCATCTAGATCCCACACTTTTTCAGTTATTTATTTTGTTCACGGAGGTAGATTGTTCTAGTTCCACGTGTCATGCCTCTTCTGGACATGTCAGTTTCATATTATGTTCATCTTGAGATTCTAGACAAAATCCAAAGGTAGATCTGCAATATAACCGATCTTGACCTGGCAGCTCGCCTTCAGTCCCTTTCTCAACGAAGTGTTGTGACTCCCCATCTGTCTTTTCTACAAATATTTTCATGGCAACTGCTCTGACGATGTTTTTTCCTGGTACCCCAACGACATATTTATACGTGCTATTAGAGTGGTATTTAGATCGCATACTTTTACCGTCAGCATAGTTTGGAAACTCCTCTTCTACTCTAATAGTTTATTTTCTTGCACTTCCCACTTTTAGAACGCCCTGCCACTTGCTCTCTTTCCTCTTTCCTACAATCTCCAAAAGTTTAAATGCATCGTTAATTGCAATCTTCTATCTGCTTGATCCCAATCCATTTCTTATTTCTTCGACATCCCTTGTACCTCGCTTTTTTTTCACATTGAGCACCAGTTGAGGTCAGCCTTGCTTGCTGTGAAGTGATTATTAAAAAACAAAAATAAGTTGTGTGTGGATGGTGGCAATATCTCTTCACGCTGAGGGTACCGGATTGGCAGTTTCTTCGTTGCTGCTTCACGACTGGTGATTAGGAGCCCGAACACTTGCGTAGCGTCTAGAGAAGCTAGTCTGACCAACAATCTCATAATATCGCTGTTCTTGCAGTGACTTGTCGCGTATGGAAAGGTTTCCCTGCAAGCATCTCCAGTGGACAACCCAGAAACCATACTATCTTGCAGTTAGCGTCCAATCTCTTCCAGCATTTGTTACATTTAAGAAATCAAAGATGTAAAACTAACCACTCCCCCACAAAATAACAAAAAAAAAACCCCCAAAAAAACTTAAAACCTTCAACGTTTCTTTCTTCAACATTCATGGTATTCGCACCAACTTCTGCAGTGTAGAATCGTTCCTCTTCGAAAAGTCCCTGGACTTCCTAGCTCTCTGTGAAACCAATCACAAATTTGAAATCGGCTAATTTTCTCTCTTCAGGATGGGCTCTGATGTTCACATATATGACCTGGAAGTTGATGTCCGTGAACATCTTCCGCTGCCTAAATAACTCTCTTTTGTATCTCCAGACCATTCTTATTTTTATCGCCTGATGTTTCTACTAATGTGCGTTGTGGTGCAGTGGATATCGGTTCGGATCGAGAAATCGGGAAGCCAAGTTCGAATTCCATTTGAATTCATTGCATTCACTTACGCGCAAATACCCATTGGGAAAGGTATTAATCTGTCTCTTCCTTCCAGTTATGAATTAAATAACAGGACAGATTGGGCTCTATAGCCTTGGCAGGCAACCAGTCTATCGCAGAAAGCAATGTCAACCTACTGAGGGATAATCTTCTGCCCAGTCAGTCATGTTTCTTTGGAGACATGATCGCTCAAGCGTGTTTCACGTATGGCACTTAACTGACTGACTGTTTCTACTAAACTCAGTCAGCTATCTCTTCTTTCTTTACCGTTCATTCTCCTTTCATGACTGTTGCGTGCTAGATAGAAATTCTGACAATATAGACAAGACTTCATCCGTTTACAAATATATTTGAATTCCGTGACTTTAGTGTCATCATATTAGGTGCCTGAAACACTCTGTCACTTATCTTGCTAGATAGAAATTCTGACAATATAGACAAGACTTCATCCGTTTACAAATATATTTGAATTCCGTGACTTTAGTGTCATCATATTAGGTGCCTGAAACACTCTGTCACTTATCTTGCTAGATAGAAATTCTGACAATATAGACAAGACTTCATCCGTTTACAAATATATTTGAATTCCATGACTTTAGTGTCATCATATTAGGTGCCTGAAACACTCTGTCACTTATCTTGCTAGATAGAAATTCTGACAATATAGACAAGACTTCATCCGTTTACAAATATATTTGAATTCCATGACTTTAGTGTCATCATATTAGGTGCCTGAAACACTCTGTCACTTATCTTGCTAGATAGAAATTCTGACAATATAGACAAGACTTCATCCGTTTACAAATATATTTGAATTCCATGACTTTAGTGTCATCATATTAGGTGCCTGAAACACTGCTGGAATTCCAAAACCTCAACGTCTCAATGACTCACTTTCTCACGCAAGTGACGGACTTTGCCACGCGTTTCTTCAGTAACCCTGAAGGCCATACTTCTCTTCTAGATCACTTCTTTATCTTTACCCTAGACTCATCTCGTGCTATGCAGCTCTGCTCTCTTGCCAACTCTCATAACACACCGGTATCTGTAAACATCTCTTTTCGTTTTCCCCACAAGCAAAGAATCTCCTACCAACAGAATATCTTTCTGGTATCAACGTGTCGGATTGGAACTTGTTCCGTATTTTTTTTCGTGACGTCCCATGGAATGTTAAA
>JBBBDQ010001830.1:1035000-1162500 GCA_037127315.1 Ascarosepion bandense
CTTCACCTGTTCAATAGACGTGGGTGGGGAACAGGAGAAAGCGTGCTGAGAGCCACGAGGAATAGAGAGACGTGAAAGGCCATGATCGCCTACGTCCTGAAAGGATAAGGCACGCAGAAGAATAAGAAGACAGTTGATTGGTAGGTATAGATGAACAGACTTTCAGTAAGAATTGCGTTCGTTTTATTGAGAATTCTTAAAGGGGAGCTTTAGAATTATGATTCACATAAACTTCTGAGAAAAGTAATAGTTAATAAATGCTTCATCGTGTCATAGGGCTACAAAAGGCGATTATCTCCCTTTGGTTGAGATGAAATCACATTAGTTACGTGACTGCCTATTAGTGACGTCACTTCATAGAGTGCCGAAAGTGGCCTGTCCGTGAATCAACTTATAAGAGTCTAACCGAGCACTAGCATTTTTTTTTTTAGCACGAGCTTGGGAACATCTGCTTTGGATAGCCAGCTAACACGTAGGCAGATTAATAGCCACTGACGTAGTTTTTATTTATAAACATAACTTTACTATATATATATAGAGATATATATTATAGAAAGTATATCCGATCAGGTTAAGGGAAACCCATGATTGGCATTTCATGCTTGAAAAAATATATCTTCGCTAGTGACGTAGCAGATAAACCCGATTATCACTTGTTCCGACAAATGGCACATAGCCTGGCTGAGCAGCACTTTTAATCTTATAAAGAGCAAATAAAAAATAGTTTTGGTTAGCCTCACATAACATATTGTTTTTCCAAAGTCTAATTCAAATACTGTAAGGAATATGGAAAAATGTAGTATATAACGATGGAAAATATTTTCAGTGACGTGTTTCTTACCAATTTTTGAAAATAAAACACTTTTTCATAAAAAAATCATCGAGAACTTATTCAAGATCTTAATATACATATATCTTAGGTAAGATACAAGATACATATTGGTAGACATAATTTGATGTCATAATTTTACGCAATATATATATATATATATATTAATAATAATAATAATAATAATAATAATATTTATTAATAAATTATAACATTGATATGTTATAATATCACTACAAAAGTAGCTATTTTGTTTCGACACTTTTTGTGTCTTATCAAGTGATGTGGTTATTTCAAAATGAAATGGATTCATTTTGAAATAACCACATCACTTGATAAGACACAAAAAGTGTCGAAACAAAATAGCTACTTTTGTAGTGATATTATAACATATCAATGTTATAATTTATTAATAAATATTATTATTATTAGCTCTACTTTGTATTGAGCACTTTTTTAAAAATAGTGTTTCTTTGGATGGGGAATATTATTCCACCCATACTTGGTTATATATATATATATATATATATATATATATATATATATAGATAATGCGTAGAATTATGACATCAAATAAATGGTTTTATTAATTATGCCTACCAATATGTATCTATATATATACATATGTATATATGTGTGTGTGTGTGTGTGTGTGTGTGTGTGTGTGTGTGTGTTGGGTAAGATGTAAGACGCCCAATTTTAGACATAAGTGGTGAAAGTTATAAGCTGAGAGGGTTAATAGCAAAACTGAGTTTGATTCCGCATTATTCATTATTTTCAGTGCTTGTGGCGGACACACACTTTGATGCACTGTCTCCGGTTTCCATCGTACTTTATTACTGGTCAATATTTATTTGTCGATGATCAATATTTATTTATTGCTTATCAATATTTATTTAGTGACGATCAATATATCTTCATTGCTTCTCAACTGGAATATTATGTGAAGATCCATTAGTTTTCTGTTGTTGTTTTTTTTTGTTTTGTTTTGCAGCAAACCATTTTTATATTTATTTATTCCGTTATATTTTTTGTTTTATATTTTGTTTTGTTTGCTTGTTTATTTATTTTTGTTTTTTTGTTTTGTTTTTTGTATTTTTATATTTTTTGTATTTTTTTTGTTTTTTGTTTTTTGTGTAATGAACAATTTAGCTACATTTTTTTAGGTTTATGTCTTTATTCATTTCCATACTTAATTTATTTTTTATTCATATATTTTTTATAATCATGTCGCTCCAAGCAAGGCCACTGTTTAGTAGGGGGTTACATAAGAGGAAAGCTATGAGAAAGAGTGACAGGTTACAGGGGGTGTCAGGAAGTGAGAGCATGAAAGAGAGGATGCAAGTTAGTGAGATAAGTGATGACTATTGACTTTACATTTAAATCTTTGGAGACTATAGCTGTCGGGAAAGCAAGTAAACGGAAGGGTATTCCACAGGCCGGAAGTGCGAGAAAAGAAGCTGTCGGAGTAGAATTTGCGTTTACTATTTATTGGTTTTCCAGTCTTCATGAGACTCTGTTACCGTTACTAGAAGCCATAATAATTGTTGATTGATTGATTCGTTTTCTAAAGCCTATCAACACTTTGCAGGTTATTTAAAGCCAGAAAATGATTTTAGATTACAAGATTTATTTTTTGAGTTAACAACGGTTCGTTGATACAAGTTTTATTAACGCGCCCATAATGCTGGACAATATCATCAAAGATGAAGGAAAAACTTGAAGCAACTGAAATGTGTTTTTACAGAAGCTTACTGGGAATAAAGTGGGGGATCAGTTCCATATTACAATCAATATATAAACTGATCCCTCACTTTGTGGTCACAGAAGTTTCTATACATATATATTCCTAAGATCCAAAAGCACAAGAATACATTCTAGAAGCTGAACAGAGAAAGACAGGACAATTTCACTAGAAACAAAGGAAAGAGTGCTGGATTGCTATGTGATATCATTTCTTTAATATGGCAGTGAATGCTGGACAATATCATCGAAAATGAGGACAAAACTTGAAGCAGCAGAAATGTCGTTCTACAGAAGCATACTGGGTATAGAGTAGGGGATCAGTTTCATATTACAATCAATACATAAACTGACTCCTCACTTTGTGGTCACAGCAGCTTCTATACATTTATATTCCTGTGATCCAAAAGCACAAGAATACATTCCAGAAGCTGAGTAAAGAAAGACAGGACAATTTCACTAGAAACAAAGTAGAGAGTACTGGATTGCTATGTGATGTCAGTTCTTTAATATGGCAGTGAATGCTGGACAATATCATCGAAAATGACAAATCTTGAAGCAACTGAAATCTGGTTTTAGAGAAGGATGCTGCGAATATCATGGATCGAGCAATATGAGCAATGATGAGGTCTTAGAAATGATGGAGACAAAAAGGAAATTAATACTGAGCATCAGGAAGAGACAGCTGAAGTTCCTGGGACATGCAATGAGGAAGGAGGGCTTGGAGTCTGATACTAACAGGCCAGATAGAGGGGAAACGAGACTGGGGAAAGCAGCGAATAACCTATTTGAGGGACCTAATCAGGTGGATGATGGAACGAGGTTTGCATGGTGTAACAGGAGAAGGTGTGCTAAGAACCACAAAGGATAGGGAGGCGTGGAAAGCCATGATTGCCTACGTCCTGAAAGGACAGAGCACCTAGAAGAAGAAGAGATCCGTTTACGGTTGGCGCATATTTACTGGCATTTTCGAGCGAGACGCCATTCTAGTCCACCATTTTTATTTCTAATCCAATTACACATTTACATACTTAAAACATTTTGTTTACTCTTGCACACCCCCACAATGAAAATGGCATTTTTTTCTCACGTTCTCATTTAGCGAAAGTCATGTTTTCTGAAAACGGAAGTAAACAAAAAGATACGGTAAATAACAAAGTACAAATAAAAACGGAAAACATCTTTATGATCTATATCATCTTTGATCTATGATTTTAGATTTACGTATTTTTGTTTCAATTAATTTCCGTTAATTTTCGGAACTTTCCGTAACATTTACGTAAATATTTCACATATTCTTCTTGTTTCTGTGCCGTTATCCCCCTAGAAACTATGCACATTTTTTTTCTCTTTTGTAGCTCTTAATAAATTTTGTTCCTTAGCTGTTACTCCTATACCCTGTTCCGCTATCCATTTCTTCTTCTTCTTCTTCTTCTTCTTCTTCTTGTGTCGTGTCTCTTCAGGACGTAGGCGATCATGGACTTCCACTTGGCTTTGTCTCTTGTCGCTCTCAATAATTTTCTCTTGGCATCTCTTCTAAGCCCCGCTCCGTCAACCATTTTCTCAAACCTAACAAGTCTGTCTCGCACTGCTTTTCCCTGTCTCTCCTTTCATTTAACCGACCTGTGAGTATCAAGTTCTCCAGGCTCTTCTTCCTCATTACGTGTCCCAAGAACCTCATTTGTTTCTTCCTGGTATTTAGTATCAGTTTTCTCCTCGTTTGCATCCTTTCCAACACCTCATCGTTGCACACATGCTCTGTCGATGGTATCCTCAGTATCTTTCTGTAAAACCACATTTCTGCTGCCTGAAACCTCTCCTTCATCTTTGATGAGATAATCCAGCATTCAGTTCCATATAGAAAGACAAATATGACATAGCAATCCAGCAGTCTTTTCCTTGTTTCTAATGAGATTGTCCTGTCTTTCAGTACTCTGGTTAGCTTCTGAAATGCGTCTTTGGATCTCCATGTCACACTTTCCATCCTCTGTCAAAACACTTCCCAGGTATTTGAATTACTTTACTTGTTTTATTTTCGATTCTCCGACTTGGGCTCATCTGTTTGCTAATGACCATACCTTCAGTTTTTTTGAGGTTTATACTCATCCCTTTCTTTTCACTTTCTTTTGTTAACTTCTGTAGTGGCATTGCATTTTCCTTTCCGTGTCTGCTATTAGCACCGTGTCATCCGCGTATCTGATATTAATAAAAGTGTGGCTGCCAATCAATTTACTCACGCTCTTTAAATCTTATGCGCTGTTTTTCTCTGTCCATCATCACCTCAGTCTGTCTTGTGAGTATTACATTTCCGAAGCTTCTTTTCTCATGAAGTGCCCTAGAATTCTTAGCTGTTTTTTCCTGATGTCAAGTATAAATTTCCATTTTGTTACCATTTTTTTCTAAAATATCGTCATTTCACATGTATTTGATTCGGTCCATGGTATCCTCAGCATCCTTCTGTACAACCACACTTCTGTTGCGTCAGATCTCTTTTTCACTGCCATACAGGAAGACAGATATCACGTAAACGTTCATTAATCTTTTCTTTAATTCTGTTGCTTCAAAACTCTTCTTCAAATTTGAGGAGATTATCCAGTATCTACTGAAATATAGGAGGAAAGATATTACGTAACAGTTTAGTACCAGGTTATTTATTTCTAAGGATTTTTCTGTTTCGTAATACACTGGCTTTTGGAATAGATATTGGATTATCCCACTGCGTCTCCGAATTTCCACTTCTGTTAGAACACTTTCCAGATATTCACATTTTTATACTTGCTTGATTTTGGAAAAAACCTAGACCAAGGCTAATTTCACAAGTCAGTGTGAAAACTAAGATTCTGGATGCTGATTGGATAGGAACTAGTTAATTGATCTATATTTTTCTTAACACCTGGAAAATTTGGTATGTCATTCTGATCCAGTTACATGACTAAAATCCACTACTTAACCACGTTCCGTGATCGGTCAAAAACAGTCAGAATGGGAGCTGTATCTGATAGCAACTCGTCGAAATGTAAATAAGAAACTTCAGGCCGAGGTCATGTCTCACCGCTGGAGCCGGTCACATGACAAGATTCACTATTTAAGGACGTTCCGTGACCGGTCAAAAACAGTCAGAATGGGAGCGGTATCTGGTAGTATCTCGTCGCAATGTAAAGAAGAAACTTCAAGCCGAGGTCATGTCCCGTCGACATACATTTATTCTACCTCTTCTACTTTCCCTTTCTTCGTTTTCACTCCACGCGGACAAAGAAAACAACAACAACAACAGGACATCTTCAACTGACTCGTAAAACTAATCACTCCACTCTGTACAATTTCCTTTATCACCTGACTTTCTCTTCACTTTTTCTCCGGCCATAAAAAGGAAGGGAATACAGACTTTATAAGTAGACTTTAAAATTTTTTTACATACACGCATTCTGCTACTATCAACTATGAACTCTGAATGTCTGTGGGACATTAAAATACTTACATTTCTCTTTGAATTTTTCTTAAATTTTATACATTATGTATTCAGATAAAGTATCAAATATTCTTCTTCTTCTATGTGCCTAGTCCTTTCAGGATGTAGACGTTCGGGGCCTTCCACGTCTCCCTGTCCCTGGTGGCTCTTAGCACGCTTTCTCCTGTAACATCTCGCAACCCCCGTTCTATCATCCACCCGCCCAGGCCCTTCAAATATGTTATCCGCTGCTTTCCCATGTCTCTTTTTCCCTCTATCGGGCCTGTTAGTATTAGGTTCTTCAAGCCCTCCTTTCTTATTGCATGTCCCAGGAACTTTAATTGTCTCTTCCTGATGCTCAATATTAATGTCCTTTTCGTTTCTATTCCTTCCAACACCTCATCATTTCTGACATGTTTGGTCCATGATATCCGCAGTATCCTTCTGTAGAACCACATTTCAGCTGTTTTCCCCCAAACATTGGGTAAAATATCAGAACACAATGAGTGCTATAGCACAGAATGGCAACCAGCCTAGGAGAAAGAAAATTATGAATTCACACCGGATCGCCCTGTTGTAATAAGTGCTTATATATATATACATGAAGGTGGAGTTCTCCACGTCTCCCTATCCCTTGTGGCTCTTAGTATGTTTTCTCCTGTTACACCTCGCAATCCCCGTTCCGTCATCCACCTGATCAGGCCCTGCAAATATGTTATCCGCTGCCTTCCTCTGTCTCCCTTTCCTTCTATCTGGCCAGTCAGTATCAGGTTCTCCAAGCCCTCCTTCCTCATTGCATGCCCCAGTAACTTCAGTTGTCTCTTCCTCATGCTCAGTATTAATATCTTTTTCGTTGCCATTCTTTCCAACACCTCATCATTGCTCGCATGCTCGATCCATAATTACTTAATATGTAATAAGTGCTATAATTGTATACACATTTTAATGCATTAGGAGTATTAGTAGTAATATTATATTAAATTTTATTATCATTTTTATGATACGAAGCATTGTCAATTATTTCTATTTTTCGGCTTTTATTTCTTACTGGTAATATGATCGATAATTTTACTATCGCTACACAATCGTAAACAAAAAACTATAACAAAAAAGAGAAACTTATGAACTTTCGACAACAGCAATAATTAAAACGTAAGTAGATGTAACTTGAAGAGAAAATAATGCATATAATGAACTAGCAGTATAGCCTGGCGTTGCTCGGGTGTAATGAAAGCTTTAAAACTAATCCATGGTCCTGGAGCTCAGACTCTTTGGACATTGGCACGAAAGACTAAAAAGCAACAGTTGTTTCCAGTTAAAGCGAAACCGTAAACTAAAAGAAAAATGAATGGATGTAAGTCAAATTTTGATTTCCTGGTATCGATATCAAAAGTTTTTTTTCGCCGTAAACTGAATTTTGAAGGCCAAATAAGTCCTCTGAGTAAATGGTATCATGGCTGAGACTAAGAACTACAATGATACCTACTTAGAGCCAAACCCGAAGCAAAAAGTAAAATAAAAGGACTGAAGAAAATACAGACATACAGGCAGATAGACAGACACACAAACATCTTGGATTATATATATATATATATATATATATATATATATGTATATATATATATATATAATTGATTTTCTGCACTATTGTAAGAACTGTAACCTTGAAACTTCTGAATATCGTTTCTTATGTCTTTGTCTATGAGTGTATCAAATTTGATTAAAATCGGACCACCCCTTCTATAACCCTATTTTTTCGATTATCGATTTTCGATATTTATCGGGGGTACCTCGACACAAAACCTAGCTAAGAACACTCGCAGACGCTTATAGTCCAACTGTGTAAATTTTCAAGAAAATCGGTTCAGCCGTTTCGGAATCTATAGCTAACGGACACACACACACACACACACACACACACACACACACACACACACACACACACACACACAGACAAAGTTTCATTTATAAATAAATTTAGATTTGTTTGATTCTTTCTACCTCACACGACATTTTTTTTCTACCCCACTCGCCAAATGTTTTTATACCCTTCCCGCTTTATTTTTTTCGTTAGCTACAAAAACGTGTGGAAAACATTAACTAATGAAAATCAAATTCAGGTGTTCATCGAAAAGCCTATGGAGTTTTGCTCAAAAAGACATTGAAGCATTGCGAATGATGGCTAATGTATCGTTGAATAAAACTTAATTGTCGTTCACGTTTTGTCGAATGATGTAAGAAAGATTAAAAGTCGAAAGAAAAGAATAAGAAAAACGTCGTAAGATGAAAAATAAGGAAACAAATTAATATGTAAGAATGGTAAAAGGTGTAAAGAAAAGTCGAAAAGATTAAAAAAGAAAGAAAAAAGATGAAAAAATGATAAAAATCGGAAAGAAATGTAAAAAAGATGTAAGAAAAATGAAAAGAAAGGAAAATGAAAAAAAGATGCTGAAAAGACAAACAGAAGGAAAGGAAAAAAAGGAATACGATGAAAGAATGATAACAATTTGAAAGAAATGAAAAAACAACCAATTTGATTTTAAAAATTACAAAAGTTCAAAAAACATGAAGGAGTATGAAAAAAGAGAAAAGAGAAAAGAGAAAAAAGAGAAAAGAAAAGGAAAAGAAAAGAGAAAAAAGAGAAAAGAAAAGGAGAAAAGAGAAAAAAGAGAAAAGAAAAAGAGAAAAGAGAAAAAAAGAGAAAAGAAAAGGAGAAAAGAGAAAAAGAGAAAAGAAAAAGAGAAAAGAGAAAAAAGAGAAAAGAAAAAGAGAAAAGAGAAAAAAGAGAAAAGAAAAGGAGATAGGAAAGGAAGATTAAAAGATCAATAAACAAAAAAAAGATGAAAGAAAAAAGATAAAAATTGTAAGTAAAAATTATAATAAAAGATGTAATAAATATTAAAAAGGCAAAGAAAAGCAAAAAGATGTAAGAAAGATTAACGAAGGAGAGGCAAGTTCAAAGAGGGAATTATTTGAAAAGATGACAACTAAAAATGATAAAAGATGAGAGAAAATAAAGAAGAAGAATCAAAAGATGAAAGAAAAATTTTAAAAGATGTGAGAAAAATCAAGAAAAGAAATAAAAGAGAAGGAATAAATAGAAATAAGAACAAATCTAAACTTATTTATAAATGGAACTTTGTGTGTGTATGTGTGTGTGTGTGTGTGTGTGTATGTGTGTGTGTCCGTTACCTATAGACTCCGAAATGGCTGAACTGATTTTCTTGAAAATTTACACAGTTATACTATAAGCGTCTGTGAGTGTTCTTAGTTAGGTTTTGTGTCGAGGTACCCCCCCCCCCCCCCGATAAATAACGAAAATCAATAATTGAAAAAATCAGGTTATAGAAGGAGTGGTCCGACTTTAATCAAATTTGATACACTCATAGACAAAGACATAAGAAACGATATTCAGAAGTTTCAAGGTTGCAGTTATTACAATAGTGCAGAAAATCGATAATATATATATATATATATATATATATATATATATATATATATAAAAGGCAAGATGTTTGTGTGTGTGTCTGTTTATCTGCCTGTATGTCTGTATTTTTTCAGTCCTTTTATTTTAGTTTTTGCTTCGGGTTTGGCTCTAAGTAGGTATAAATGTAGTTCTTAGTCTCAGCCATGATACCATTTACTCAGAGGACTTATTTAGCCTTCACAATTCAGTTTGCAGCAGTAAACTTATCTGACATCGGTACCGGAAATCAAAATTTGACTTACACCCATACATTTTTCTTTCAGTCTGCTTTTTAGTCTTTCGTTCCAGCGTTCAAAGAGTCTGAGTTCCAGGACCATGGATTAGTTTTAAAGCTTTCATTACACCCGAGCAACGCCGGGCTATACTGCTAGTAAAATATGAAAGGAATTTTTTGAAAATCAAATAAAATTCAAAATTGTAAATAAAAATTAAAAACGAAAGGAAATGTGAAGGACATGGAAGGAACAACTCCCTGTTAGACCCTAAAATTAGAAAATAAGAAAGCAAAAGTACAAAATGAAAGCCCTTAAAAACAAATGAAACCTGCAATGAAAATACGGAAGGCAGAAAAAAAAAAAAAAAAGAAAACGAAAACAAAAACCAAAGAAGCAAAAATATGAAAGAAGAAAACCTTTGAAATACGGCAGATTAAAAAAGAAGCTCTTAAGAAATGGTGGATTGCGAATATCAATAAAATGGAAACAAATGTCAATGTAATAAGACGCATAACCAAACATATTATATTAACGATACACGAAGACAATGGAAGCATTAACGAACCATCAACACGAAGCGCTCTAAAAATATGTCTGCGTGGATAATGGAAGATAGCTAGATACAACGGACAAACTCATTTTCTTTGAAGTACATCCCCATGGTTAGCACGCCAAAAGAATGAAGATATGTAGATATACCGAAAGTGTTGTGAGTTCACGATGTTTCTATCATTTTACGCTCCAACCCTCTTCAGGTGATTGGGTTTTTAATCTGTATCCTTTATTTCGATCACTGGGGTACATTGTTCTCATTCCTTGAGCCCTTAAGGACACATTTTTTTAGCGCAGTCTTATCCGTTATTACATAAAGTTTCCGATTATCAAATTATAAAGTTTTACGATTGAAAAAAAAAAGTCAATATTTAAACAATTTTAGTAGTGGGGGACTCAGTTTCTCATGCAACGTTATAGTAAATCGATCCTCCATTTTGGATCCACTCGTGTTTGGGGTAGCTTTTTTTTTTTGGTTATTTTAGGACGAGTTGTTGTTCTTGTTTTTGTCTTTTTCAAGTTTTCTTTAGTCCTTGCGATGGCACCTTCCTTGGAAACTCCAAGAATGGCTTTATTCAAAAAATTCGCAAATGATTCAGTTGTTGAATATGCGCAAGCAATAAAGTTAATTGCACAGGATCGATTTGTTAGGATTAGGTTGTATGAAAACTCAGCCTCCCCTCTAAAATTGTTTAAATGTTGAAATATTTACAAATTTTTTTGTCAATCGGAAAGTTTCGGGTTTAATCGATAAGATTGCACTAAAAAAAGTAAAAAAAAAAATGATAATCAACCAATTTATAGGTAGTAGTAATTTGGTCCCGGCGAGTGGTTCCAAAATGGAGGATCGGTTTACTATAACGTTGCATGAAAAACTGAGCTCCCATAAAATTATTGAAATATTGAACTTTTTCCAAACTCTTTTATGTCAATTGAAAAGTTTAGGGTGTAATCGATATTATTGCACTGAAAAAGGTAAAAAAATGAAAAACAACAAATTTAAAGGAGTTGGTAGTCTCTTTCATGTCCGCCATTGTTATTATTTTTCTGGGTCACCTTAGCCTTGTGTGCAGGAGCAGAGTTCTGCAGGAAGACGTAGGGGCGATCTCGTTCATCCAGGGTTTCACCACGCTCCTCAGCACCTTCATTTTTATTATTTTTCTTGCATACGTACATTTTTAATTATTATTCTTTATTATTTTGCCGTAATCAATGGTGTGTAAGTCCTACATCAGACGCTATAAAAGGCGAAAGGAAACATATTATTAATATACAAAAGAGGCAGTATTTTTTAGCAGTATTCATAATTCATTTTATGAAGATTTGATTACTTTTTCTTTTTAGTAATAAGTGCTTTTAGCAATAAGAGCTTCTCGTCAATTACTTTTTCTACTGAGATAGGTATAATTCCATGCTGGTTTAAATGTGTCTATATTGAATTTTGGTCGAGCAGATCTAGTTTAAGTCATTTTAACAGGTGGGCGATGATGTATCCAGCATAATTACAGGGTGTTGCAGCAAAATCCGACACTTGACAAAAAGAAAACTAAATAGTCAATAAAAACAAAAGTTGTATATGCAGAGATCCGACAGTTTTAGCAACAGTTAACCTTACATACTACACTATTTTTCAATGTAACCGCCGGCGGCGGCGACGACCATCTCAAGGCGGGTGCGAAATGAGACACACGCTTTTGGCCACCATGTCCTTGTTCATAGCGACGAACGCCTCCATGATGGCACCTTTCAGAGTCGACTGTGTTTTGGGCGTGATTGTTGGTCTTGTCCTAGGTTACGCCTCTAGGAAAAATAGTCAATGGGGTTGAAGTCGGTTGAGGAGGGCGGAAAGAAGTCCTGCGACCAATGGTGAGGAATATTGTTGAGCAGTCACGCCTGGGTCACCTTAGCCTTGTGTGCAGGAGCGGAGTCCTGCAAGAAGACGTAAGGGCGTCCAACGGCGATCTCATTCATCCAGGGTTTTATCACGCTCCTCAGCACCTCCTTAGCGGTGACTCTCAGGCCCTTTTGAAAGAATGCTGAGATTCTTCTCTGATGAAAAGAATTTCATCCAGGACCAGACGAACAATAGCCAGAACAACACGTGGATCTGCAAAGACATAGAAGAGGTCTCCGTCGTTAAGCATACAAAGTTTCTCTCCTCCGTCGTGATCCTTGGCGTCATCTCCAACAAGAGGGACGTCATGTCTCCGTTCTTCTTTTTGTCAAGTGTCGGAGTTTGCAGAACAAGAAAATTGCTAAATGAAAAGGACAAGAGTTTCGTTTTAAACACTGAAAGCAGTTACATATCTACATCTAAGTTCAGAAATTATGTTAGCTTTGTATATTTTGATTTTTCTCTGTGAGATGTTATTTCTCTTAATAATGTTAGATATGGCTAAATGTTTATAGTCTTCAAAAGCGTCTCTCCTGCCTTTAGGATGATGTATTATATTTTGCCTCTAATGCACCTTTTCTCTACAGACGAAACATTGCAATCAATCTCGCTACACGGTCGCTTTTTCTATGCCAAATGTTCAGACTAGCAAAACTTATGAAGTCCAAATTTAAAATTAAGGCCTTCCATGCCACATACACAGTACAATCATTCTCATTTCTTTCGTATTCCATTAATAAGGAAGAAGTTTCATTCGGACAGCTTCTTCACAAGAACCGTTGCTTTTTAGAAAAAAACTTCTGAGAAGGATGCTTGCAGTATCTCTACAAACATAATCCGTTAAAACTTTAGTACTTATGTATACTGATAGATAGATAGATAGATAGATAGATGTGAATAAAAATAAACAGTGAGATAGATAGATAGATAGATAGATAGATAGATAGATAGATAGATGTGAATAAAAATAAACAGTGAGATAGATAGATAGATAGATAGATAGATAGATAGATAGAACATGAAGAGGCTAGATAGATAGATAGATAGATAGATAGATAGATAGATAGATAGAATGTGAATCACAGAAAGAAAGAACGAAAGAAAAAAGAAAGATAGATAGATAAATGGATAAATAGATGAATAAAATGAGAATGACAAAGAAAGAGAGATGAATAAAATGAGATAGATAGATAGATAGATAGATAGATAGATAGATATGAACTGACTGACATATATAGACAGTGAGGTAGACATCATATATATATAATTATAATTAAATTTGATTTTTATTTAAAATTAATTTAATTTACATTGCCAAACGGACATTTCTACGTTTCAAGTTTTTACCTCCTTATCAACTAACGTTGACTCATTGTTGTGAAAATGACTTTGTGGAGACAGAAAAATTTAGATTTTATGTGCATGCTTAATTTAACTGATCAGAATGAAGATCAACTTTTAAATTTGAATAGATTATATATTTGGGGACGGGTTTTCTTCTTTCAAGCTTAACTGCAAAGTGTCAGTTCATTGAGTTACATTCTAGGCTTCTTGTGTTCGGTGTGATGTATCCATTATTCTTACAAGATTATTGTCTTTGCGTTCCCTGGATCACAGCATTTTTTTAAAAACAAAGGAGAAAGTAAATAAATATACACACACACACACACCATACATGAAAATATGATTTGTGGTACAGAACTTTATTATCACTATGATTAGACAAAATTTTTATTATTCCCACTCATGATGATAATAATTAAAAAATAAAATTGATAAACGGGCTAGCTACCCGGTTTCGCACCTCGCTCAATTGAGCTCAATCGAGGTGAATAAATAATTGTTTAAGAACAGAACAGGATGTAAAGGGGAGACAAAAAAAAATTTAAATGGAAATAAATTGAAGGCCAAATGTATGTTATTTCTGTTGACACAAAGGAGTTTTTAATGATTGTATATAGATGGACTCCAATACTTTAAGGTGGTAACCAAAGTGTGACGAAATTAGGATAGAAAACGCGTTCGCCCTAAAGGTAACGGCACAATTATGGTTATTTTTAAGGTGTTCCGTAATAGCAGACCCGTATATATTGGTCAGCCTCTCTAACGAAGAACAGTTCAAATTACAGATTTTTGTACGTACGTGATGTTTAATTCTCACATCTAATCTTCAGGTAGTTCTCCCTATGTAGTGCAGTTCGCAACTAGATTTAAACATATAAATGACAGAATTGTTTTGATGTAGGGGGAGAACATCCTTCATTATGGAAGAAAAGGCACTTTTTGAAGATTTATCTCTTAAAGTGTTACAGGCCATCTATAATCAATCATTAAAACCTCCTCTGAGTAAACATTTGGCTTCCAAACTCATTTCCATTTACAATTCTTTTTCTGTTCTTAAATAATTATTTATTCACCTCGATTGAGCTCTGTTGAGTGATGTTTGAAACCGGTAAGCTAGCCTTTTTTTCAAATTTTATTTTTTAATTTTGGTAATAATAATGAGTGGTAATATCAGGTTGTCCCAAAAGTTCGTAAACACTTGCAAAAATTTGAAATTTTACTTGCCAAGTAATCTAAGGTTACCAAAAAACACTTGCAAAAAATTGAAATTTTACTCGCAAAAACAACAAAAACTATTGCTCAAAATAAAGACCATCATTTTCCAAGACTTTCTGTCATCGATCTGCAAGCTTTCGGATCTGGTCAAAGTACTATTCAGCCGGCTTCGAATCAAATAATTCTTGACACGCTTCCTCGACTTCATCAAACGAGTCGAATCGGCGGCCCTTCAGAAAGTGGTGCATTGAACGGAAAAGGCCGTAATCTGATGGAGCATAGTCAGAACTATAGGCTGGATGTGGCAGAACCTCAACGCCCTCCAGCTCTTCAAACTTGTCTTTGGTCTTCTTGGCGGTGTGTAGTTTGGCATTGTCCTGCTGCATCAAACCGCGCTTTCGGTTGATCAGAGCAGGGTACTTTGCTTCAACTTTTCGTAGACCCGCTCAAGTTGTTGACAGTAAAGTTCGGCACTGATTGCACGACCATTGGGAACCAACTCAAAATGCACGATTCCTTCAAAGTTCCACCAAACGCACAACATGACTTTTTTCTTACCGAATCGATCTTGTTTTGGAACCGACGGTGTCTCTTGCCCTTTCTGAACCCATCGCTTGTCTCGATTGTGCTGGACCAAATAGACCGGATGTCACAATGTGCTTCCAAAAACGCTCGTCGAATAGATTGCTGAGCAATTGATGGCAAATTTTAACTCGTCTATTGACTTGGGCTTTGGTGAGTTCGTGCGGATCTTGGCGCGGTTTTTTTGTGAACAAAATCAAGTTGCTTCAAATGTCGGTGAATTGTCGATTTGCCAACTCCAAGCTCAGCCAATTCTCGAGTGCTTGATGAAGGCGCCATGTCCAACTCGGTTTGCAAGTCTCCATCACCCAACTTTAACGGCCGTCCTGAACGAGGCTTATCTTCAAGACTCATGTCGCCAGAATCGAAACGCTTGCACCACTTTGAGATCGCCGCATATGCAATTGTTCCTTCACCTTCGGCAGCACAAATCTCTTCTGCAGCTTTTCTGGTTGAAAGACCTCGCTTCCAGCAGTAACGAATCAAAACTCACAGCTCAGTTTTATCCATTGCCATCTGGAATACAAAGATGAAGATCACTATAAAAATATAAACGCAAAATTGCATAAAAATTCAGTTCTTCGCAAGTGTTTACGTTCTTTTAGGACAACCTAATAATAATAATTTTTGTCTATTCATAGCGGAAATATTTATATATTGTTTTAGTATATAATTTATTTGATTAATTAGTTTTGGGTCATAATTAAATTAGACCAGTACACAGTTGTATTAAAAAGTGTTCAATACAATTATATTGTGGAACTTTTGAATACTTTTCATTTGTAAACTAGTTGTTACGCAACCCACGTTTCTACCTTCCGGTGTCTTCTGAGGATTTACAATAGATAGATAGATAGATAGATAGATAGATAGATAGATAGATAGAGAGAATGAAGTGATAGATAGATAGATAGATAGATAGATAGATAGATAGATAGATAGATAGATAGAGATAGCGAGAATGAAGTAGATAGATAGATAGATAGATAGATAGATAGATAGATAGATAGATAGATAGCGAGAATGAAGTGATAGATAGATAGATAGATAGATAGATAGATAGATAGAAAGCGAGAATGAAGAGATAGATAGATAGATACATAGAGAGAGAGAGAGAGAGAGAGAATGAAGTGATAGATAGATAGATAGATAGATAGATAGATAGCGAGAATGAAGAGATAGATAGATAGATAGATAGATAGATAGATAGATAGATAGATAGATAGATAGATAGGATGAAAATGACGGCGCGACATGTATTTCTTACCTCTTTTCTTCCTCTTAGGTCAATAAATCATTCTCACTCTTTAATCCGATACCCTGGATGATTCTTGGTCCTTGTTTTGGATGAATTTTTTTATAACACTTTTCTTTTTGATCTCTAAATTGTCATACATTCTTAGGAAACACAGAGAACTTATATACTGTTGCATTCTCCATGGTTTTGAATTCACTTTTCCTTTTCTTAGACTAGCTGCTACTCAAGGTTAGTGAGACTAGTGTACCCTACTATTTAACTTCTCCTGTTAGCATTATTTATTATTTCTATAATCAGTTAAGATGTAAAAATGAGAATGCGTGTCTGAGCAAAAGAAACATCACAAGAGTTACATATTAGGAGCTTCAGCATGAAACTGAGTAGAAAATATTCGTTAATCTTCATGATAAACACTACCGGCCATAAATATTAAGCCACCCCAGGTTTTTTTTAAAGAAAATAATGTATTTCATACTATTTTTAGTATTTATTGCCAAATGAAAATAGAATTATTATTTTGTTATTATTACCTTGCAAAGATTTACAAGGCATAGAAGCAAAGATGAACTCGTCCGAATCACCCTAAATTTTCTTCATTCTTTCATTGGTGAAACTGGAATATAGGTAATTATTAAATATTTATAAATTCATTTGATGCACATGTTATTGTGTAGCATTAACAAAAGAGCCATTCTATTTTTATTGACAATTATTCACTTTGCAAGAAATACAAAAAAAATAGCATGAAATACATCATTTTTGTAAAACACTTGGGTGGCCCAATAATTATGGCCAGTAGTGTATATATATGTATATATATAAACTGTTTCTTGCAGTCTAAGATATAAAGTCATAGGCATGTTAATATATATATATATATATATATATATATATATATATATATATAGTGTATCGTGGCAGCAAATAATTTTCTAAACATATGCTATTAAATATAAGAGACAATGAATGTGTATTATGCTTAATCATGTTTAGAACGGCTCACGATTAAACATAATAGACATTCATTGTCTCTTTCCTTTAACAGTTTATGTTTAGAATATATATATATATATATATATATATATATATATATATATAAATGCAAGTTACATTAAAATGGCAGACAAGGTATTATAGATATAATTCAATCTCATTTACATACACACGGAGATCTACCAAAATATTATCCGTAACATACTCTTTAATAATGCAAATTAAATAACATCATCGACATTTAAAAAAAAACAAAAAAACAAAAGGCTACAAACCATGGAAGGGTTATTCATAAAAAGAAAAATCCAAAACTTAATAATATCAGCTGTGAACACAGCCACAATGTCGCGACCGGGTTCGGAATCTTTTATTTTTTTATTATCATATCGCCCCAAGCAAGACAGTTTACTGCCACTGGTGCATAGGGAGATACATAGGAAGAAAGAATGACCGGTTATAGGGGGTGTCAGGAAGTGGGTAACAGAAGGATGTGAATACTGATGAGAGTGGTGTGGACGGAGGAAGGAGCATGAGAGACGAACCAAGTCCTTGTGATAGGAGATGACTATTGACTTTACATTTAAATTCTTGGAGATTGTAGCTTGGTATGGCAAAAAGAAACAGGGGATAATATGAGACCGAAATCCGAAAGACACTAGGAATAGCAGAGGATGTCTTTCAAAAACTAAGCAAAGTCAGTCAGTCAGTTAAGTGCCATACGTGAAACACGCTTGGGCGATCATGTCTCGAAAGGGACATGACTGACTGGACAGCAGATTATTCCGCAGTAGGTTGCCATTGCTTTCTGCGGTAGACTGGTTGCCTGCGAAGGCTATAGAACCCAATCTGTCCTGTTATTTAACCCATAATTGGAAGGAAGAGACGGATTAATACCTTTTCCAAGGGTATTTGCGCGTAAGTGAATGCAATGAATTCAACTGGAATTTGAACTAGGCTCCCCGATTTCTCGTTCCGAGCCGATATCCACTGCACCACAACGCACAAAGTAGTAAGGCATAAAACAAACATCATTAAAATAAAAACAAACAGAGAGATGCTTTGTAAGAGCTAATCTCATGTCAGGTAGTGAATACAGATAAAGACAATACTTAAAGTTAGAGAGCTGTAATTCTACAGATGGATTTTACAAATATCACAAACACACTATACAAATAACAAAAATATTTTATATTTGTTAAGACCTATCAATTAGAGTTTATTTAAAACTGATCCATACTTTTAATTTTAAAAATAATTTTTTTACGAGTGAATAAAATATTGCATAAAAATTCTTTGATAATGACAATGATGCTTCCAGATACATGTCTTATTATTTAATCCATAGCTGGAGTATGGATATGGACGGATATATTTATGCGCAAGTGAAGGTAATAAACCCGCTGGCAATTCCAACGTATTTCTCTGATTTCTAATTTGAACAACGAGGAAGCCTTAAAGAAAATAGAAACTACAAGAGCTTTACTTAGATTTGTAATAAGTCAGAGAGCTTACCTTTCTGGCATAGAAAATGAAGAAAGTAAGCTTAGAGAATTTAGCACGCTTAGGGCATCGTGAAAGCGAAAGAATAAGAGGGATTCAGTGAGTAACCTATGCAGCGAACAGAAACAGTAATGTGTCAAAAACTACTAGAATTTGTGGGGAACCATAATTCGAACTTCCCGAAGAAGAATAAAATAAGGAAAACATTTTTTTTATTAACATGCATCAATAATTCTACAGAGGAAATTGATTAAAAAATGTTGGTAGATTCTTTGCTTATTAATAAGAAAGTGCATGCGAAAATATGATGGAAAAATCCATTGTCTAAAATAAAACACGGTGATAATATTATAGTTTCGTTAATAATCTAAGCCCGGAAGCAAGAAGCTGACAACAAAGCAGCCATTCTTTTTTCTCTCTCAAGTGCAATGAGTTATTTCCCCTTGTATTCTTTTGTCCAAATAAGGTTCATTGGAAAATCTATTAATTCGTGGGTCATTGAATACAAGATCCTTGTAACGGAAACAAATTGAACAATGAAGCAACGATTTCCAAATTTAGAAAGAACAGCAATCTCTTCGAGACAATTCTCTGGCACTTATGGCGTCTCTAGGAAGGGAAATAGTCTGCGACAGATTGCATTCAACAAGAACAAAAGACAATTTTATAATAATGGCTAGTGTAAAGATATATATATATATATATATATATATATATATGTATTTAAAGTCATCCGCAGACAGATCTGATTCGCCTTATCACAGCTCATCACTACGAATAGACATCCGATTGCTTTTAGCCAGAATTGAAACCCGACCAAATCGTCGTCAGGCGACAATTCTACCCCTGAACTATGGGCGCACGTTAAACGAAGACAGATTTTTAGCGTGTTATGTACAATGCACACACGCCAGAGGGTGCGCTAATTCATTACTGAATGAACGATGCGTAGATACTAGAGTAGCTACTGTTCTTCCAGATTGCTCAATCAGGGTGTGAGAGCGCGCATATATATATATATATATATAATTTAATCGTATCACCTCCAGCAAAGCAGTAACGCCACTGATGTGCAGGGGTCTACATAAGAGTAAAAAGATTACAGAGGAAAGAGTGAAGAGAGTGAAGAGAAAGACGAACCAGTTAGAAAGGAGCAAGAGAAGGATGGGAAATACAGGCGTGATGAGTGAGAAAACAAAATGAAGATAATTTTTGAAATTTCTTAATTTTTTTCTGTCAGTCAGCCTGCAACTGGTAAGTTTTAGCCAGTGTGATCTTATTTTGCTGTATTTTTTTAATTTTTAATTTTTAATTTTTTTATTCCTTTGGTTCTTATCTTTTCTGTCTAATTTTTGTTCCTGTTTTGTTACTAACCTAAGTTCTCTACTTGTCGCTCTTGTAATGCACTGCAACTATGTTTGTGTAAATTGTTTTTAATTATCAAATTTAGGTTTGACTTATACTAAGTTAAAAGTTAGTTAACTTCAGGCACACATTTATTCTTTCTTTTTTTTAATTGGAGTAGATAGTACCTTCTATCGCCCGGTCTCATACTCCACCCGCTTCTTTTGGACAGGAGTAGAGGTGATCGCCTTGTTTCTTGTTTAGGAAGGGGTTGCCAGTTGATCTCTCTCTTTTTCGGTCTTTATGTCGGTTCGGCTGGAAGCTTTTTGCAGTTGGTGAGTATGGTGGCAATGTCTCTTCATTCTGAGGGTACCGGGTTGGCAGTTTCCTGGTTGCTGCTTCCGACTGGTAGTTAGGAGCCCGAACTCTTGCGTAGCGTCTTGAGAGGCTGCTCTGATCAACAGTTGAATAATATCGGGGTTCCTGTAGTGCCATTTCGCGCATGGACGGGCGTCCCTGCATGAATTTCCGATGGGCAACCCGGAGGCCACATTATGCTGCAGGCGGCGCCATTCACCATCCCTCACCTGCTGCAATCAATGACCATCTGACCCTACTCTAGACCTCTCTCTATATATATATATTATCGATTTTGCAACCTTGAGACTTCTGAATATCGTTTTTTATGTCTATGAGTGTATCAAATTTGATTAAAATCGGACCACTCCTTCTATAACCCGACTTTTTAGATTATCGATTTTCGATATTTATCAGGGGTACCTCGACACAAAACCTAGCTAAGAACACTCGCAGACGCTTATAGTACAACTGTGTAAATTTTCAAGAAAATCGGTTCAGGCCTTTCGGAGTCTATAGGTAACGGATACACACACACATATATACACACAGCCAAAGTTCCATTTATAAATAAGTTTATATATATATATATATATATATATATATATATATATATATATATATATATGATAAACGAAACAGGAAACATTTTGTAGGTTTAAGAAGTTTCACTTTTATCAAAGCTTGTGATGAAACATATTTGTTTATGTTATCAATCTAACGATATTCCTATTCACATATATATGTAAAGAAACAAAAAGTGCTTATATCCCTTTGGCGCAGATAAAGTCACGTGGTCACATGAAAACGGCTCGTGATGTCACTCCTGATAGTGACCCAAGTACCATTCTTTCCAGTTAGCAGCAACCAAGGAAGAAATTCGTTTACCTTCTGCCCGGGCTTTTTGGCCTAGGCAGAATCTGCCTACCGCGTGGAGACATAGATGAAGCTTGCTATATCCCTTTGGGAGAGAGATGAATTCGTCTCCTCTAAATCTGGAGTAATGACAATGATCGAACAGAGGTATCTTCAATTTAATATAAGACCGTTCCTTTGTGTTCCTTCTGATACTTTGCTTTGCTTTGAACTTTATAGATATGTATTTTTCCACTCCTGTTAGAATTATATAATATAAAAGTCACTTCGAGAACAAGCGTTCATTCATCCATTTCATTTCTCCGTTCCACCTGGTGACCCGTCATAATATTTATTTGCTAACCCACGAGGGATTAGAAATAAGATATATTTCCTCACTAAGGCGAAAAGACATATTCCTTCATATATATATTCGAGTGAATACAGAACGAAGAATTCTTTCAACGTCCATACATTAATTTAAAACAGTGCTCGATATATAATATACTATATAGAGCTGTGAATATTTATTATAATTTAAATTGTGTATATTTTGGCAGCATTTTTCATTAATGCAGGTTTCATTGAATAATATAGACAAGTTTGGTCTATTAATTTTGTGTAGGATCCGTTCGTACCGTCTGATATACTTCATGGTGATATCGTTGAAAGACAACAAAAAATCACAGTAATTGTTGATTTTTTTTATCGGGTCTAAGCTTTCGGCTCACATAGCGAAAGAAAATCTACTGTGTGTTAATATTTATTCATTGATAATGGCTTATGTAAGCCGAAAGCTTAGACCCGATAAAAAAAATCAACAATTACTGTGATTTTTGTTGTCTTTCAACGATATCACCATCAAGTATATCAGACGGTACGAACGGATCCTACACAAAATTAATATACAAAACTTGTCTATATATATATATATATATATATATATATATATATATATAATTTGTTCTGAAACATGAAAATTTTTGTGTAGTAATATTATGCTTTTATAAACCATTGTAATTACAAAATTGCATTATATATATATATATATATTGTTTAATACTTAGTTTTTGGTCCGAATATGGTTAGACCAGTACACATTTGTATTAGAACGTGTTCTATACAATTATATTGTAGAACTTTTGAATATTCTTCATTTTTAAACGAGTTATTTCGCTACCTTTGTTTCTACCATGAGTGGTGTCTTCAGGCAATTTTTAATAACTACTGCAGTATTAAAAATCGCCTGAAGACACCGCTCATGGTAGAAACCAAGGTTCTCCGGCATTGGCTTTTTTAAGTACTCAATACAACCTATGTCGCAGAGTAAAATAGAGTTAAAATTAAATTTGCTTTTTATTTTCAATTAATTTAATTTACATTGCGACACGGTAATTTCCGTTTTCAGATTTTACCTCGTCATTAGGTAATACTAATTTATTGTTGTGAAAATGATTTACATATGAATGCATAAAACAAAACTTGTAACAAAAATGGATATATCGCACCGGAAGTAAAGCAATCTAGATAATTATCTGGCACTTTCCGGTAAGATTGAAAAACGAAAACCTGTATTCTCTAAACATATAACCTAAATTTTTAAATAAAAAAATGGAATGGCATTCTGATTAGTTAAATTAAACATACGTGTAAATTTGTCTGTCTTCTCCGATCCATATCAATTCTTTAAATAACAGTCGTATTGTTTCAAATGTAAGCCATTTTGACAAAAATGAATCAACATTGCCTGATGATGAGGTAAAATCTTGAAACATAGAAATTTCTGTCGTAGTGTAAATTAAATCAATTCTAAATAAAAACAAATTCAATTATATATATATATATATATATATGCACACTTTTTGATTATAAATTCAATCACATCACTCCATAATTTACCTAGACTTTTCAGTTTGCTTTATATATGAATTTTCTTAAAAAAACTAATGTCATTATTTTAAACTTTTTCTTTATAAATCAGTTAAGTGTCTCACGTGATACATGTTTGGGTGATCATGTCACGAAAGAGATATGACTGAGTGGGCAGAAGAATTTCTCTCCCATTATTTCCTGCAGTAGACGGAACACCAACCAAGGCTATAAAGCTCAATCTATCCTGCTATCTTTACCCATAGCTGGAGAGAACAGCGATTGATTAATACCTTTCTTAAGGTAATTTTTTTCTTTTGTCTTTAATCGTATTGCCCTTGTTGTGGAGCAGTGGTTATCGGCTCGAAACGAGAAATCGGGGAACCGAGTTCGAATTCCTGTTGAATTGCATTCACTTACGCACAAATACTTTTGGGAAAGTTATTAATCCGTCTCTTTCCTCCAGTTATGGGTTAAATAACAGGATAGATTGGGTTCAATAGTCTTGATCGGCAACCAGTCTACCGTGGAATGTAATGACAACCTATTGCGGGAAAAAATCTTCTGCCCAGTCAGTCATGTTGCTTTCGAGACATGATCGCTCAAGCGTGTATCACGTATGGCACTTAACTGACTCACTGACAATGCTCTTTGTTCTTTCTTTTGTGAAAAGGTACCGTTTTTCCTGCTTAGATTAAAAATACTTAAGCAAATAATTTCATTTTTTTATTGTTTGAAATCATGGCGAAATTTCCCGAAGAATTAGAAATTCTCTCGAAGTTTTGAAGACATCTAAACTACTTCGGAACCATCAAGATGTGGTCACCTCGGAAAGCCTACGAAAAGGATATGTATGGAAAGAGATACGAATCATAAAACCACAGCCACCCAATAACCACAAGTCAACCGTCCATTGAGGAAATCTTGTCTAATTAGGTGTTGGTAGTGTAGTGGGTTAAGAAATTAAGAATTACAATCAACCTTCTTCTTCACTTTTGCCAAAATTCACAATGACGTGTGAAATCCTGGTTGTTCCCAAACAGAAAAAGGATTGACCATGTGTTTAAATAAAAAGTCGTAAACAGATTTCGCAAGTAGGTGTTAAACTGATTTGCTGACCTATGGGAGCGACTTGCAAGACCAAAAGGAATTCACAATTAAGTTAAAAAAATCTGAATACTATAAAAGGCCCCGGTCAGCGTCAATCAGTCAGTCAGATGGAAGCAGCGAGAAAGACAAAACTAAAATGTAACTTCAACTTCAAATCGACCCGGAGATAAGGTCAGGTTGCACCTTGTTCTCTTTCTCTTTATCTTTCATTCTCGCGTGCTGATTCCTTTTACTTCTTCTTCTCCATTCAAAGACATTCCTACTGAATACATACATACATAGGTACGCATATACTCTTTCAACAATTACTACTACCAACACTGACCTTTAACTTTCTCATTAAACATTAATTTCCACGAATTCTTGCTATTTTTTTTAATAAATTTCTATTTTAACATGAAAAATGTATATTTTATTCTTACACTATTATTCTACACAATTTCACACATTCCAACCTGCCGACAACGAAGCTTCTGATGAAAACATTCTGATAATTCTGATGATAATTCTGCATAAAACTTGTAAGCTATAGGGAGTTCGGTTATGTCTGACACAAGGCCGAATCAACAGAAACATTAGCCATCTCCCTGCAGCTTCAGTGGTGACCCCCGACGTTTGAAAAGAACACGCATCCCCTACGGCTAGAGTGGTGACTACCGACGTAAAAAGAACACGCACCCCACCTCCTCAGTATAAATCAATGAATTAGAGAAAAAAATCGTGTGTATTATTTCTTTTTGTTCTGCTTCTCTACAGTGTTTCTTCAGAAAAACGTAGGAAATATATGGATCTCCACAATTTCCTGTGTTTTGGAGCTTTTAATAAATCGTCTTTGCAATCACTTTCACTCCAGGTATCCCCTTGCATCTGGTTGGCATTAATAAGTTGCATGGTTGAACTGAATAATATACAGTACTGTGCAAAAGTAATAGGACAAGAACTATTTTATCTTTTATGAGGCATATTGATTTGAAATACTAAAATAATTACGACAATTTACCAATCGCACCTAGTAAATATATATATATATATATATATATATATATATATATATATATAGTACTGTGCAAAAGTATTATTGCAAGAACTGTTTAATCTTTTATGAGGCATATTGACTGAAAATAAACAATTTAATTAAAGTAATTTTATTTGATTTACTCAACAAATGCTTTAACAAGAAAAAATACTTGTTACAAAATAAATTTTATATTTAGTATAATAGCCTTTTGCTTTGATCACAGCCTTCATTCTGTCAGGCATTGACAGCACAAGCTTCTTCAATGTATTTAATGGTATCTCCTACCAAGCAGCTTGTATTTGTTCCCAAAGTGTGTCTTGTGAAGTAACATTAGATTTATCAATTTTTTTTATCCAAAATATCCCATAGATGTTCAATAAGATTGAGATCAGGACTTTGTGGAGGCCAATTAAAATTCCAAAGACTTCCTTCCTATTTCTTTTTCGTGAAATAATTCTTACAAAGGTTTGGCTTTTCCGCCTGCATTTGAATTTTAGTGAAGTTTTTAGGAAAATCACCCCTGACCTCATACTTTTGCACACTACCGGTAGTGTGCAAATGTGTTAGGATGGGCCGATTTTAAACTTTATTTTGATGCCTCATAAAAGATAAAATAGTTCTTCTACTAAAACTTTTGCACAGTACTGTATATATATATTACGAAGGCGAAAATCCTAGCACTAAAGCGCCCAATACGAAAGTAGAGCAACAAAGACAGAAAATCTAAGTAAGAGCCAACAAACCTACCTAGGTTTTACCCTACGGCTCGTCAGGGTAAATTGGCCAATTTACTCTGACGAGCCGTAGGGTGAAACCTAGGTAGGTTTGTTGGCTCTTGCTTAGATTTTCTCTCTCTCTCTCTCTCTCTCTCTCTCTATATATATATATATATATATATATATAGCTAGGAATAATTAGAATTTTGATGGCATAATAAATATAATATTTTGGACTCAACCGCAAGTAGTTACCAACTTGTGAATACATCCGGGTCTTCAATAGCACAGCATGTTATTGATAGCAGGAATCGTGTGGTTGGATTGAGTGGTTGAGTGGCGAGAACTTTACAATTTTATCAAAGTCCCACTCATTCTTTCATTTAAAGGTGCTGGAGTCCATATATATCAGGTCCCGAAGGCCTTTTCTCTGTAAGCAGAGAGAATGCCATTTGGTTCCGAGTGTGATTGGGCCCTAGTTTCCCTTGCTATATTTTTTCTTCCCCTCAATTCTCATTTCATCTTTTAGTTCACGATTAACAAAATCTCAGAAATAAAAACTTGATAAGCTCCAGGCGAAACCGGTTGTTTGTCTCTCTCTCTCTCTCTCTCTCTCTCTCTCTATATATATATATATATATATATATATATATATATGGATCGGAATCCGACAAGATGAGTATAATAAGTAATGAAGAAGGAGGAAAAAGTGTCCTTAATCTAACATATTTCACGTTAACAAGCCTCTTCAGAGGATTATTAAACACGAATGATTTAAAAATCCAAGAGACGGTATGTTGAATGAGGTATGGTTTCATTAGACAGATACGTGTGTGTCACGTGTGGTAAATGGATGAATATTAAATGTAGAAGAAAAAAGTTGTGGCTGTTTCGTCTATGGCTTGGATGCGCTTGACACACATTATTTCGCTTACATATACTTTCATTCATAATAATCATCTATTGTTTTTATTAAGCGTTACCACAGAAACTTAAACAAAACACAAGTTTTTTGTCCTCTTTACCTCGTACAAAATAATTTTCCAAAAATAAAGGGGACCTGATATTTTTGAATTTTCTTTTTCAAAAATAACATTTATTACCATGATTATTAACTACCTGATGAGACATTATTTTTTTCGATGTCGAAACAAAATGTACACTTTTGTAGTAAATTATGATTTGTACATGTTCAAAACTATAACTTTGTTTTGTATTAAGTTGGGTATATATATATATATAAAGATATATATATATATATATATAGAGAGAGAGAGAGAGAGAGAAAGAGAGAGTGTACTCTTGTTGTTTGTGACGTCATAGTACCGCATTACAAATTTACTAACGGCATCTGCTATTCGGTAACTGTTACCGTTGCATAGCAATGTTTTATGTCAAGACAAAATAAAATCTTTGATGGTGGATGTCTTTATGTTAACGTCCATGTAACCTCCCTGAAGATGACTCATGTGAGCCGAAAGCTTAGAACCAGCAGAATAAACAAATATCGAAATGTTGGACAATTTTTGTCTTTATTTTCACCTGAAATTAAAGCCAAAATATAATGTTTAGAACGGCTCATGATTAGAAAAATAGGCATTCATTGTCTTTTATGTTTAACAGAATACGTGTAGGAAATTATCCGCTACTTCGATACACTATATATATATATATATATATATATATATATATATATATAAAAGTTTAGTTAAAGACGAGTTACAGGATACTATGAGTAAGCTTTATAATAAATTTTTCTTGCATTTTTAAATTTGTTTTTTTCTGGTATTGAAATGTGTAAAAAGTATCCAAATGTTCTTGTATACGAACACTTTCGGTTATTCCAGTAGTTAAAAATGTATTGCTGGTAATATTTTTTTTCTTCAAAAATGTATTGCCGGTAATATTTTTTTTCTTCAAAAATGTATTGCTGGTAATATTTTTTTTCTTCAAAAATGTATTACTGGTAATATTTTTTTTCTTCAAAAATGTATTGCCGGTAATATTCACATACTGTGATCTTTACATGCTACCAACCCGAGTCGGGTGGATGTGTGAACTACATTTAAAAGTTGGTACTACGCTCCTAAAATTTCTCCCGATTGGAGGCCTTGCTGCCTGATGTAGTTTATCGTCATACCCAAAATGAAACTTATTAGCTGGGTTATACACTGTTTTCCTCTTGACTTCAATCTTCCCCATGAGTAAGAATATTTCCGAGCTCTGTTTTCTTATATAAATGTCAACAGCATTACTTTACTGTTTGTTATTTGAAAGAAATTGTTTGAAAAAAAAATTAAAAATAATAAAAAGAAATTATTAAAAAAACTGTTTAAAACCTGTTTAAAAAAATAAAATAAATTTAAAAAAACAAACAAACAATTGTTTAAAAATTAAAAAAAAATGTTTAAAAAATATAAGAAAATATTCAAAAAATAAAAAAAAATTGCTTAAAAAATATAAATTCTTTAAAGTTAAAAAAATTGTTTAGAAAATATAAGAAATTGGTTTAAAAAGAATAATTCTTGGAAATATTTCATGTTTTCTCTAGAACAAGATTCCCTTGCCAGCTTGAGATTCAGATTTCCCCCCCCCCTGAAGATGAGATTCTTGAGTTAACATGATAATATGAACTACGTGTGCCGCTTGAATGAAAGTAAGGAGCTATCTTTTATTTGAAAGGAAGAATATGTTGTTTAAGTTGGGTATAGATATGACGTCCCAGATTATCACATTCATAGAGAAAATATGTACATCATGACACAACTTATTCAAACCTGTCAGCTTATCTTACGCTTAAAGGAAGGCGCATATTTCTCAAAGAACAGCTTGACATGAAAATAACGATTTCTAGAATTTTTACTTCGAGCTGAATCCCCAAACGACGAAAATCTTAAATAAACCAAAATCTAAATTGTGTAAAAAACAATTAAAGAATGATAATAATAAAAATAAACAAACGGTAAAGTATAGTTCCAATATCCAAGAAAATCTCAGCAAATACGCCAAAATATGCTGGAAGCTATTTGGAAAATGGACGTTTTGTCATATCATGAAAACTACTTGAAAATATAAACCCTAAATTAGAATATATATATATATATATATATATATATATATATATATATATATATATATATAAGAAAAATTAAGGCAGACACGTTATTTCATCGTGAATCGAAATTATGGGGTCTATTTCAGGCGAAACATCATCAGCTTCCATCTTTATTTTACAAAGGATTTTATACGAATTCGTGTAAAATCCTTTGTAAAATAAAGACGGAAGCTGCAGATGGTTCACCTGAAATAGGCCTACACTTCCGAATTACCATGAAATAACGTGTCTGCCTTAATTTTTCTTATATTTGCTCTATATCTATTTATATACATATATATTTAGAGCTCTCTTAGAGAGTTATCCTACCACTATATATACAGGATACTCATTTGGATTCTTCTATGCCCACACTGCATGCTTATATATATATATATATATATATATATATATATTCAGGTAAAGAGAACCAACAAATTTTCAATTCCGAGTTCTCTGGCATTTACAAATTTTTAATAAAAGTAAAATATACAATAAACGTTGTAGAGCATAATATAATCATATAATTAAATTTGCTTTTTAAATAAAAATATACTGCGACATGGAAATTTCTATATTTCGAGATTTCTACCTCGTCATCAGGCAATGTTATCTCATTGTTGTGAAAATGATTTCCATTTAAATATAAGATACAATACGTTTGTTATTTGGGAATACATAAACATTTATGTGTTTAATTTATTCAATCAGAATAAAGATTCACTTTAAATTTGAAAAAAGCTTATATTTTGGGAAAATACATGATTTCTTCTTTCAATCATAACGGCCAAATTGTCAACCTAATTTTTAAAACCCCTGTCTAGACCCTATTTCCGTTGATGTATCCATTATTGTTGCAAAATTTTGCTCTCAGCTTTCTCCATATCCCAACATTTTCTAAAAAAAAAAGAAAAAAGAAAAGAGATGAAGAAAGAAAGAAAGAAAACATTTTATGTTTTTGATCTAACTTAAAGGGAGTTTTGAGTAAATATACTGTTTTTATTTCGATTCAGAATGCATCTTATTTTAATATTGCAAAATTTTTAATTTATAAATAACATTTTTTAATATCTATTTATTAAAAAAAATGAAAATTCATGTCTTCCCATATCTATAAATAATATACGTATTGTTTCTTATATTTCAATTAAAATCATTTTCACAACTATGATCTAACATTGCCTAATGACTAGCTAGAAATCTCGAAACAGAAATTTCCTTGTCGCTAAAAAAAAAACAAAAAAAACAAGATATATATATATATATATATATATATATATATATATAACCACGTGCAAATTATTTGAAACAAAACGAATACTTTCTTCTTAGGATCTTTCACATTTTCTCTGATCACGTATACGTCATCTCTTAGCGTTGTCTTTCTCTTCCAACCGTAGTTTCCTTTACGTTTTGAACTGATGGATCCAGTTTGTTTCTTCACATTGATGACACGACTGAAAGCTGAAAAGCTGACACCGACGATATCTGCGATCTCTCTGTAAGGCTTGCCAGTGCGTTCGTGAAGCGTTACGATTTTCGTACATTTCCGTGGAGTAACGTTCATCGCAAACAATGTCCCTGGGACAACTAATCGACATTTGAGACAATAGTCTATTTTGCTTGATAAAATTCTGATGCAATCACGAATGACGCAATATTAAGTTCAAAGCAAAATAAATTTAATCGTACACCCCGAAAATAGATCCGTATTACTGCACACCACTGCAAATGACCTAATCAAAGGAAGAAGTAGAAATCCATTACACCCTGTCATTCTAGTGGATCTAAAACCGCCCGCATAATGAAAGAAAAGATACTAAAGTCAGTCAGTTAAGTACCATACGTGATAAACGCTTTGGGCGATCATATATCGTAAGAGACATAACTGACTGGGTAGAAAATTATCCTATAGTAGGTTGCCATTACTTTTTGTGGTAGGCTAGTTGCCAGCCAAGGCTATATAGCCCAAACTGTCCTGTTATTTAACCCATAATTGCAGGGAACGGTCGGATTAATACTTTCAGCAATGGTATTTGTGCGTAAGTGAATGCAAGGAATTCAACCGGAATTTGAATTTGAACCGGTTTCTAGTTCCAAGCCGATATTCAATGCACCACAAAGTAGTTGTTCTAAATAACTTGCTCAAGGGTGTAAAATAATTTATAATAAATTGTAAACGCAAATTCTACTCCATCAGCTTCTTTTCTCGCACTTCCCGCCTGTGGAATTCCCTTTCATTTACTTGCTTCCCCAACAGTTACAATCTCCAAGAATTTAAATGTAAAGTCAATAGTCATCTCCTATCTCACTAACCTGCATCCTCTCTCTCATGGATTTCCCTTCCATTTACTTGCTTCCCCAACAGCTACAATATCCAAGAATTTAAATGTAAAGTCAATAGTCATCTCCTATCTCACTAATCTACATCCTCTCTCTCATGCTTCATTCTCCATCCACTCCACTTTCATCAGTATTCTCATCCTTTCCTTTCCCACTTCCCGACACCCCCTATAACCTGTCGCTCTTTCTCATAACTTTCTTCCTATGTAACCCTCTGCAAAACAGTGGCAGTAAAATGCCTTGCATGGGCCCATATGGTTATAAAAAAATAAATAGAAATAATAGGTTAGTCAAACTCACAGCCTACAGACTTGCATAATTTTCTGTTAGACGCTTGTCATTTTTTCTTCAGTCTCTGTGGGCAGTTGAACTCAGAATTATATTCTATGCATTAAACTTCTATTTTTATCTCAAAATCCCACATGACTTCTCGTTGAACTGATATCTACATTTCGTTGGTAAAGATGCTGGAAAGAAGTTCACCTAATTCCAAAGAGCCGAGAAATACCTGACTTCTGCCATGTTTTGTCCTTACAATAAACAGAATGCGCCACAAATTGCGTATTAATACCATAACTAAATGAATAGTAATAATAATTCTTACGTAACAATGTCTCTCTTAAATCGGTGAGCCGAGTTCGAATTCCAGTTTAATACCCTGCATTCACTTAAGCACTGGTACCCTTGAGAAAGGTATTAATCCGTCTCTTCCTTCTAGTTATGGGTTAAATAACAGGGTAGGACTTGGGGACCCTGCCCTTAAAAACAAATCCCAATGAATCTTGATACTCGAAAAGAAAAAGTATTACTAGACACAAAAACTTATATTAAAAAAACAACAATAAATTGTTGAAAGAAAAAGGTATTACCAACAATAAATAAATAAAATTTAGTTGACAATAAATGACCCGCCGAGGTTGATATGTAATAAAAACAAAACAAACAACCTTACACTAAACAGAATGCACCACAAATTGCGCGGTAATATCATAACTAAATGAATAATAATAATTGTTGCGTAACAATGACTCCATTATTGAGGGGTTTGGCGAGTTTTTAAACCTTTTAAAACTCTTCTTCTCGTACTCACCATCATCACTTGATAAGACACAAGTATCGAAACAAAATAGCTACACAGACATGATAAAATTGAATAGACCCTCACAGAAACCGTATAGATTATTAAACAAGTAATTATTTTATTAAATAATAATTAAGTAATTTATACAAATGAGATAATTATAAATGGTCATAAATTTAATAACTAATACTTGGTTAACACTTCCTTTGCTTTTTTTCATGCAAGTACCCTTCTGGGCATGCTAGCGATGAGTTCACAAATATCATCTTGAAGGATTTCTTACTATGTTTGATGCAATAATCCTAAAATTTCGGTCTTAGAAGATGTCTTCCTGATCTTTTTGCGGAGTTTTCGATCTAATATGCCCCAAAAGTGTTCAATGGGGTTTATATCCGGGGACTGACTTGGCCATAGAATGTTATTGATCCTATTTTGTCTCAACCTTTCTAGTGAATTGTACGATCACTCTATTAACAGTAGAAAGGGGTATTGAAAGATTTTCAGATATTTTTCTTTGAATAAGACAACCTTCCTGTTGGCCCACGATATGTCCTCGCTGAAATTCTGATGCTTCTTTGATGGTTATTAAAATATTTAATTTATCTTGTGTCTATTATATTCTGTCATGTCTGTGTATTTTGTAGTGATATTGAAACAGAGTTATTTTATGAATTTTAAATAAATATTATTCGCTATACTTTGTATTAAACACTTTTTAAAAAAATAGTGTTTTTTAGATATGGAATTGTATTCCATCCATAACTACCTTATTCCTATATATATATATATATATATATATATATATATATATATATACGAGGGTCATTCAATAAATAAGGTGAATTTTTCGGTATAAAACTTCTAATACAGATAGAAGCTTACTTTTTTTTCAACGTAGTCTCTTAGCAGTGTCACACACTTTTCCCATCTGTGCACAAGATTCCGTATTCCCTCAGCGTAAAAATCTTTGGTCTGATGTCTCAGCCAATCGCTCACAGCACTTTTGCGTTCATCATCACTTTCAAACTTCGTGCCTCTCGTGAACGCTTTCAAGGGACCAAACAGGAGAAAGACTTGGCTGTAAGGAGAATGAGGGAGCAGTTCCGAGCCCAGCTCGTTGATGGTCTGCACTGATTGGGCTGCAGTGTGAGGCCTTGTATTGTCTTGATGCAAGACGACTCTTGTGACTGATGACCCTTGCGTTTTTTCTTTATGTCTTTTTCAGCAGTTCATAGTAGTTGGCACTGTCAGACTGAATGAGGTCATTAACTGATTCGATCACCTCAGGAGACCTCACTACTGTAGGCCTCCCGGGCCTGTCTTCATCCTCAACACTGCTCCGTCCTTCTTTAAAGAATTTAGCCCACTTGTAGACTTTTTTTTTGGCTGGAACAGGTGGCACCATACACAGATGACATTCTCCTATGAATTTCAAATTCAGCAACCCAAAACTTGATAACTAACCTCTGTTCAATTCTGGAGCATGCTTCTTGGGCAGGCATCTGTTTTAATTTTCAAAACTATCAAAGTTTTTTTTAATCTGCAAAAAAAAAAAAAAAAATTAATTCCCTTTGAAAAAGAAGTAAAGGAAAAAATTAAAAAGTAAGCTTCTATCTGTACTAGAAGTCCTTATACCAAAAAAATTTACCTTATTTATTGAATGACCCTCGTATATATATTTTTTCCATTTGTAAACGAGTTATTACGCGACCTAGGTTTCTACCATGAGTGGTGTTCTCAGGCGATTTGCAATAACTGATTTTACCGTTTACCGTTTTTTTTTTTAACAACGCTCACGTAACTTTGTTTTTTTTTCCTGAACGCTCACGTGGCAGGGAATTTTTGAACGTGCAATTTTTTAAATTACAAAGAATTATGGCGTTTTAATCCGTGGTTGTATGAACCTAATAAGTATTTTTTAGTATGCTTACACTTAGTCATAATTTCCGTTCTTTTATTCAGCAGTTGGCTTTTGTTTGGGAATAGCATAATCTCTAACTTTCTTCTTGGCAGAGTCTACATATTTTGCCACTGTTGTAAGGCTTGGCTGTTTTTACTATACTCCACGTTATGTCTGGGTCTTTTTCATATTTTGATTTTAATTTCCGCACGTGGCAACCCAATTTTGTACAGTTTTTTAAGTTTTCTATTTTGAATGTAGAATTGTGATTAAACCACCTGGTCTTAATGGTGTCGTTAGTTGAACCCAATATATTTTATTTTGGCCATGTAAGTCATGTACCTTTGCCTTTTGATGTGCGTTGTGTTGCAGTGAATATCGACTCGGAACGAGAAATCGAGGAGCCGAGTTCAAATTCCAGTTGAATTCATTGCATTCACTTACGCGCAAATACCCTTGGGAAAGGTATTAATCCGCCTCTTCCTTCCAGTTATGGGTTAAATAACAAGACAGATTGGATTCTATAGCCTTGGCTGGCAACCAGTCTACCGCAGAAAGCAATGGCAACCTACTGCGGGATAATCTGCCCAGTCAGTCATGTCTCTTTCGAGACATGATCGCCCAGGCGTGTTTCACGTAAGGCACTTAACTGACTGACCTTTGTCTTGCAAATGACTTCTTTTGTGTCGCAAAGTCCTTGGAGTGGACATTTGTTTTTGTCTCTGTAATTGCATTCTTTATTAGTGGTCTTGTTTTGTACCCTGCTAGCTAAATTTCTGGTGTTTTGTTTTTATGAAACTATCTAAATTACTAGTGCTACTATAACTTAGCTTGATTGTCTTTCTGTCAAACATTTTGTTTAGTTCTGATCCTTTTGGAAAGTGTCTATCTATCAGTTTATAAAATATTTGTCCTATTTTGATCTTTAGCTATAAACTAAATGGTGTGTTGAACCAGGTAATGTTTCGTTTTCTGTCTTTATTAGTGGTCTCTCTCTCTCTTTCTCTCTCTATATATATATATTATAAGAAAGTGAAAAACAGATGGATTAAAAACCTTCTGTTCGATGCATTTACATTCATAGAAGGTGTTGGTTGGTTGTTTTTGTTTTATGGCACATCAACACCTCGGCGGGTCATTTATTGCCAACCAAATTTTATTTCATTTATTGCTGGCAATACCTTTTTTCCTTTCAACAATTTATTGTTGTTTTTATATACGTTTTGTGTCTAGTAATACTTTTTCTTTTCGAGTATCAAGATTCATTGGGATTTGTTTTTAAGGGCAGGGTCCCCAAGTCCTACCCTGTTATTTTACCCATAACTGGAGGGAAAGAACGGATTAATACTATTCCCAAGGGTACCAGTGCTTAAGTGAATGCAGGGTATTCAACTAGAATTCAAACTCGGCTTACCGATTTCGCTTTCCGAGCTGATACCCACTGCACCACAACGCACAACCTTTACTAAACGCTTACAGCACCTGGTATTCCCAAGCAGTCACCCATCTAAGTACTAACCAGGATCAATGTTGCTAAACTTCGGTGATCGAGCGGGAACCGTTGTATTAAACGTGATTTGGCCGTAAGCCACATTTATAGAAGTGTATTTAATATTAAGTAGAGCTTAATAATATAATGTTTTTATTACAATGCTTTGTAAAGCATTTTATCACAACACAAAAATGTTCATGTTTAAGAACATTGTTGTTCTTCTTCAGGTGACATTTTAAAAACAAACGGTGACAATTATTTATCTTGGAAAATAGAAAACGAATTCGTGATTATTTAGAACATTAAGAAGTGGTGGTTGGAGGAAGTTGAACAATATGATTATTGGTGCGTCTGGATTACTCGATCAAAAGGTTGAACTATAAAGGTGAACATTTAGATCGTATGAGGATGGGTTGTTGAATCATTTTATGATAAAATGACAGTTTTTATCTGTCTGGGGGAAGATACATATTTGAAACGCATAGTAATCAAATATATGGGAAGTGATTTTTAACATATCAGATTTTAGGCTTAAGAAGAAGTTACTTTTATACTTGTTAAAGTGGCTTATTGGTTAGATTAAATTTTAAATTATGTAACGATAATGACCTATATTGGAGTTAAAAAACAAATACGTATTGTGTGGGTCATTAATTTTTAATATAATAATGGTTATGTAATATTAGAGGATAAATCATAAATGATCGTTATAATTAATTAAATTTAAAGTGAAACTTTTAATATGTTTACATAATACTATTAATTTATTTCTATGGTTCAGTAGTACTTTACTTTTAGGAAACTTTATAATATGCAGCTGTTCTTTCAGGTACAGATAGCAAATGTCGTAGAATGATTTACAGATTCTCTTTTTTTTTCAAAGTTTTCTATTTTACCTTGGGGTTTTATTGGTTTCTTTTAACTGCCACAAATACGTAGAAAGGGATGTTTGGTTGCGGTGTGCGTTATTCTTGAATGTTAAATGCATATACCATAGCTTTTTGAAGTGTTTTTAGAATAACCAATGTAAACTTTTTAATAGTTGGGTTTCTGTCAGATGATAAAATCTATTGGCAAACAACAGAATTTGTTAGACGCCTATTTTCCATAAGACATTTGTTAAGATTTCCACAATTCTATAAAACTTTATAATTAACGTTTTCAGTTTTGAAATTATTGTTGTTACTTTGGATTAGGTGCTGATTTAAGATTTTATTATTATGATTTTTCAAAACTTTTTCTAGATTATTTGTACAGCTATAATCTAGTTTAAGGGTACTTTTATTACTAAGTTGACTTAAAGCATTATTGCGGAGAAAATGTTTCCTAATAAAATTAAGGAACTTCCAACTTAACATAGTACTAAACATGTATCAAATGAGGCTGTATAACAAATGATTTTTCTATTTCTTTTTTCTGTCACTGTTATACTGTTTTGCATATTTGACGAATAGTCAAAGAATAGTGACTATAAAATTGTCACTATTCTTTAGAACATTATTAAAAACGCTATGTTTATAAAATGCATCTTCAATAGATAGATTTTTACTAATTCTATATTTTATGGGGAAGGGTAAATGTTTTATTATACTTGAAGTGATTAGACTTAGGGTGAATGTATAATGGATATGCGTTAGATTTCATGTATAGTTGGTAAATAATATTAACTTAAGTCCAGTGTAATATTGAGGAAGTTATTATTTTTAAATTAATGACGATTATTACATTCAGGTTTAGACTAGTAAATTCTCTATGAATTACTTTTCTAATCTTATCAGTTTAACAATGTGTGGAATTTTTCACTGCCAAAAGGCCATAATCTAAACTTATTTATAAATGGAACTTTGTCTGTGTGTGTGTGTATGTGTGTGCGTATCCGTTAGATATAGACTCCGAAACGGCTGAACCGATCTTCTTGAAAATTTACACAGTTGTACTATAGGAGTCTGCGAGTGTTTTTAGTTAGGTTTTGTGTCGAGGTACCCCCGATAAATATCGAAAATCGATAATCGAAAAATCGTGTTAGAGAAGGAGTGGTCCGATTTTAATCAAATTTGATACACTCATAGACAAAGACATAAGAAACGATATTCAGAAATTTCAAGGTTACAGTTCTTACAATACTGCAGAAAATCGATAAAATATATATAAAAGCTTTCATTACATCCGAGCAACGCCGGGCTATACTCCTAGTCTTTATATAACCCTATGTCGTTTGTGCTAATGTCATAGTGTGTGGTAAGGTCATATAAAGCAAATAAACCATTAGCTCGGAAGACTATGTAGTGTCTAATGAATCTATTGTAATGTCAAAATGGTCATCAGAATTGTTCTTTATTAGCGGAACCCGTGGAATTTCCACGGAAGGATTATTATGATTTCCTGGAAAAATTTTCCTTTCACATACTACAAATGATAGTAACGTCTTAATAAATAAAATAAATTAATAAAATAAAATTTTAGAAGAATTGTTTTCATTTTTATTATGATTATTATTAAATAATTTAATAATATATAAAGTATTAACATTTTTTTAAAATCTTCAAAGAATTGATTGCGAGTAGGCTTTTTAGTTAAGTATTGACGATTATATTGCCTATCTAAAATTGAAAAGTTTAATAAAAATCGTTTTATTATTAATCAATTTTTTTCTTCAGATATAATGTCGTTAATAGTTATTATTTATTCTAGCATTTAAAAGCTTATCAAATTAAATTATATCAGAGTTTTATTGCATTTTTTATTTTACTCTTCGGGGAAGATTTTCGGATAATCATTGTAAACTAAAAAAAAAAATAATTTATATTCCCCAATGAGTCCAGCGTTAAACAAATAAAACAAAAGTTAGCCATCAATATAAAATTTATTAAAATTTCATGGATTTACGTAGAGTGTGTGTGTGTGTGGGGGGGGGTGACCGAGGTAAAAATATTTAAAAAATAATAATTTAAAAAATAATTCAAATTACTTTAAATGTTCCTGTGTCCATTGTAAACAGAAAAGACTAACTGGGTAATGGCCAAGGGTATAAAAGAGGCCAGAAATTTCGTTATTAGGTCGCAGGATACGACAACGAACCTACATATTTTTACTATATTGTACAGTAAACATACATATACACACAGCCTAAGCTGCTGCTGCTGCTACTTTAATGCCATAGACTTTCTCCTACTCTCTTACTCTCTCACTCTTTACTATCCTTCCCTTTGGCGAAGGTGAGAGAGTAGCGTTTCGAAAGATAGAGGGGAAGGAAAATCTCGTATAGAGAGTAAGTAGCGTAACGGACGGACGAAATAAGTAACTAAGGAAGGAACAAGCAGAATTATTATATGATGCATTGTTCTTGGTTGTGGATAAGGACGGATGTCTTTGTGGCCATTATAATAAAATATTCATCCTTTGTTAAGTCCGAATAATGTGTGGCGAATTCCAATGCCAAAGTAAAAAGATCCTTAGAAATTGATGGGTATTAATCAACTATGTCAAATTAGATTAAAGAACAAGTAGTTTTATCTTTAATATTACAAAACTAATTTATGTCATCAGTTGTATTGATCCATTATAGTAAGCCAAGGTTATATTTGATTTGTTTATTAATACTTTCCAGAATAATTTTATTGATTTTACCAAATTCTGGTCTGTTGGCGTTGATGATTCTGGTAGGAAGATTCGCCTCAAAATTAGGTTCATGGTTTTTTTGGTGCAGTAGATATCGACTCGAAACGACAATTCAGGGTACCAAGTTCGAATTCCAGTCGAATTCCTTGAATTCACTTACGCACAAATACCCGTGGGAAAAGTATTAATCCGTCTCTTCGCTCCAGTTAGGGGTTAAATAACAGGATAGATTGGGTTCTATAGCCTTGGCTGGCAACTAGCCTACCGCGGAATGTAAGAGATTTCTACTGCGGGATAATCATCTGTCCAGCTAGTTATATCCCTTTCGAAACATGATAGCTCAAAGCGTGGATCACGTATGGCACCTAACTGACTGACCATATAATAGTTGGAATCATGATTAAGGCTTATAGTGGTCATAAGGTGGGGAATAAGTTTTCTGTTATTATGAAGTAATAAAGTGATCCCCACTAATTACTATGGCATAATATAATACATATCTTCTCCCTCTAGCTATAAGTCTAATAATAGGACAGATTATGTTCTATAGCCTTGTCTGGCAACCAGTCTACCGCAGAAAGCAATGGCAACCTACTGTTGGATAACCTCTGCCCAGTCAATCATGACTCTTTCAAAACATGATAGCCCAAAGCGTGTATCCCGTATGGCACTTAACTGACAGAAACTTCTTTAGTTCAATGTTTACTAACTTTATTACTGATTTTGAATTTGTCAGTAAAAATTGTACTTGTATTAACTTTATTAACTAAATCATGTTAATTATTATTTGCCTTTTTTTACAATTCTTAGTTAATTGTTTTAAATTAAAGTAGTATAATCCTTGGTTATAATTTTATAGAAATTAGATGTTTTGTCAGACTTAACAAACACATAGTCTGATGTGTTAATGTTTAAAATGACATCGTCAAGGTGTCTCTAAAAATTATTATTTCCTTTGTTAAATGAGATCTCATTGATTATTACGAATAAATTATTTTCAAAACCGGATAATTTTTCAACTACTGGCGTGGTTTTTATGCAGTTATATCCATAAGTTTCGGGTTCTTTAGAAAACTTTTAATTATAAAGGAAGAAACACACACACACACACACACACACACACACACACACACACACACACACACATATATATATATATATATATATATATATATATATATGTGTATATGTATATATATAGCCAACAAGTGTTTAACTAAATCTCTTCTTTACACGTGCTCTATCTCATCAGTAGAAAATCCTAAGGTAACTAAAGTTCGTATTGGTAATACAATGAACTTTTTTGAAAAGCGTTTTTAAAACCATTTCTCATCTTTTACTAATAAGGCCAAACAAAATATGACAACACTTTCTAAATATTTTTGGAAGTTAAAAAAAGTGAATAAAACACCTAAAGTTAAATGGAAAATTCTCCAACAAGCTAGAATTTCTAAATCGGTCATTGAACCATGTTTCCTCTGTCTGCAAGAAAAAAATAGAAATTATAGAGTACATAAAAGTAACATAGTACTAAACCAAAGGCATGAATCTACAGTAAATTGTTAACATATTAAAATATTAACCTTACAATCCTGATAGGATTACAAAATCTAAGGTATAAAATTATAGCAATTGTAAACATTTTACAGTATTAACCTTACTGTCGTGATAGTTTGCTTTAATTATACGATATCTTTTCTTGTGTTATTTTAACTTTATTTTCTGTTACAAATTGTGATCTATTTACTGCTTTAAATTCAAATTTTAATTTCTTTTAATCTTTATTTTAGCTTTAAATTTTTTAATTAAAATTAAAATTAAAATTTCTTTTATTTTATTTCTCTAATTTATTATATTAGGTCTAATGAATTTATAGCTTCATGTTATGTTATTAAATACATTCTAATATACGTTTTAGGAATAATTTCTCTATTTGTGGAAGAGATTTCATCATTTTTTTCAATCTCAAAGGATTTAGCTTGAAACAATTTAACCGATGTCTGTGTCTGTCTGCAATTCACTTCCAGCCAAAATTTAAAATTTCTGTTTCTTGGCCGTTTCTATTGTCTCTCCTTTTTCTTCCTTCTATTCTTTTTCTCACTTTTCCTCTTTATTTTCCTCTTCACTTTCTACTCCTTTGTATCTTTCCTTTTCCTCTTTCTTTCTTTTTTTATTTAAGTATAATTCTTTATTTAATCTCAAAAGATTCGAGCCAAGACACTATGTAACCAATATCAATATCTGTCTGCAATTAATTTCCGACCAAAATTTAAAATTTCTCTCTCTTAGCCGTTTCCATTGGCTCTTTCCTCTCAATACTTTCTCAATTTACTTTTTACTTCCTCTGTATCTTTCCCTTTCCCTTTTCTTTGCCTTTTCTTAATTTCTCATCTTATTTTCTTATCTCTTCTAGCTTCTTCCTCTTTTTCCTCCTTTTTAATATCTTTTTACCTCGTACAAAAAAACAGATCTAATAATAAAAGGAAGTGGTATTTACAGAAAAAGATTGTCAGTAAAATGTTTATTATCGTTATTATTAACTACCTGATGATACATTGTTCTTTCAATGTCGAAACAAAATGTACAATTTTGTAGTAGTTTCTGGTTAGTACATGCTCTAAAGTAATAATAATAATAATAATAATAATAATAATAATAATAATAATATATATATATATATATATATATATATATATATATATATATTTTTTTTTTTAATCATTTCACCCCGAGCAAGGCAGAAACGCCACTGATGTGCAGGGGGTTACATAAGTGTAAAAAGATTAATTAGAAAAGAGTGAGGAGTACAAGCTAGTTAGAAAGGAACAATAGAAAGCTGAGAAAGCAGGTGCAATGACAGATACATGGGCGGAGAGAAAGGGAAGGTTATACAGGGGAGGGGAGAGAACTAGAGTCCAGTGGTTAGTAGGTGAGTATTAACTTTGCTTTTAAATTTCTGGAGGTCGTAGCCGTCAGGAAAGCAAGAATACAGGAGTGAGTTCCACAGGCGGGAAGTGCGAGAGAGGAAGCTGCAGGAGTAGAATTGTCGTCTGCATTTGGCTAACCTGACTGTGAATGGGTGGGACCCAGTTGCCAGTCTGGTTGAACGGGTAAACACCAGTTGAGGAGGCATCAGTGACTTAAGCTCATCCGAGCAGAAGCCATGAAAGCATAATCTCAACAAGTATAATCTCTGTTTGCAGAGAGAAGGCTTGCGGGATTTGATGTATATGGACTCTAGAACCTTCAAATGATATACAGAGTGCGACCTTGATAGTAAAATACTCAGCACTTAGTCTAATAATTTGACTCTAATCAATAACTTGTTAATAGGCATATATATATATATATATATATATATATATATATATATATATATATATATTTTAATTCAGATATTTCAATCCAAGGGAAAAAAGCAGGAAGGTAAATTCCAAAAAACCCGATCCTAATTAATATTAAAAATTTATTTTAATATTAAAAAATGATACAGGAAGAGAGCTCCATGTAATAAAATATTACAGAGCAAATATATATTAAAATATATATATATATTGAATTAATATATATATATATATATATTTATATTTATATATATATATATATATATATATATATATATATATATATATTTTAATTCAGATACTTCAATCCAAGGGAAAAAAGCAGGAAGGTAAATTCCAAAAAACCCGATCCTAATTAATATTAAAAATTTATTTTAATATTAAAAAATGATACAGGAAGAGAGCTCCATGTAATAAAATATTACAGAGCAAATATATATATTAAAAAAGGATTAATTCAAAGATGTTGAGTAGCCATTTCGATATGAAGATCCCCACGGGGGACGACACATCACCTCAGCAACAGAAAAAACCTTCAGTTTCTGAAAAAAAAACTCCAGTTTCTGAAAGGTTTTTTCTGTTGCTGAGGTGATGTGTCGTCCCCCGTGGGGATCTTCATATCGAAATGGCTATTCAACATCTTTGAATTAATCCTTTTTTAATATATATATATATATATATATATATATATATATATATATATATATATTATAAGAAAATGAAAAAAAACAGATAGATTAAAAACCTTCTGTTCGTTGCATTTACATTTATAGAAGTGTATTTAATATTAAGTAAAGCTTAATATTATAATGTTGATTACAGTGGTTTATAAAGCATTTTCTCACCGCCTAAAAATGTTCATGCTTCAGAATATTGTTGTTCTTCAGGGGATATTTCAAAAACAAATGGTGAAAATTATTTATCTTAGAAAATAGAAAACGAATTCATGATTATTTAGAACGTTAAGAAGTGGTGGTTGGAGGAAGTTGAACAATATGATTATTAGGGTGTCTGGATTACTCGATCAAATGTTGATTTGATCGAGTTAGGGTGTCTGGATTACTCGATCAAATGTGATAATTAGGTTGAACTGTAAAGGAGGATATTTAGATCGTATGGGGATAGGTTGTTGAATATTATTAATGGTTGGAGTCAAATTATACCAGTAAACAGTTGTATCAAAAGATGGTAGTATAGTTTATATTATTCTATTTTTATGGGTTAAAGTAGACAATATAGACAATAAAAACAAAAGTCGTATATGCAGAGACCGGACAATTTTAGTAACAGGTAGTGTTACATACTATATTATTTTCAATGTAACCGGCGGCGGCGGCGACGACCATCTCATGGTTGGCGTGAAATGAGTCTCATGCTTTGGCGACCATGTCCTTGTATATAGCGGCGAACGCCTCCATGATGACAGTTTTTAGAGAGTCGACTGTCGTTGGTCTTGGCCTTGATCCCGCCCCTAGAATAAATAGTCAAGGAGATCAATGGTGAGGAACATGTTGGGCAGTCACACCTGGGTTGACTTGACTCTGTGTGCAGGAGCGGAGTCCTGCTGGAAGACGTAGGGGAATCCAGCGGCGATCTCGTCCATCCAGGGCTTCACCACGCTCCTCAGCACCTCCTGGTAGATCTCAGCGGTGACTCTCAGCCCCTTTTAAAAGTGTTGGGGCGCTCTCCACCTTTTCGATGAGAATGGACTATTCGAATCACTATATAAAATAGTAGTGATTAGACCTCGAGAAAGGAAGTCGAGTAAGCAAGTCGAGTGAGCGAGTCAGTCGGGTATTTCCGGTATTGCACCGGAAGTGTTCTACTAGTCAATCTATCACGTCTCTACGACGATACGTTATACTAATTACCTTGTTCTGTATTCTACTAATTTTAACCTCTTGCAAATATACCTACTTTTATACTAATACGTTGTTTTGTATTATTTCACATAATTCTGTTATACAACGTAACAAAAAAAATGTTGAGGTTCTTCTCTGATGAAAAGAATTTCAACCAGGACCAGACGAGCAACATGCAGAACGACAAGTGGATCTGAAAAGACATCAAGGAGGTACCCGTCGGGAAGCATACAAAGTTTCTCTCCTCTGTTATGGTCCTTGGCGTCATCTCCAGCGAGAGGGACATCACACCTCCGTTCTTTCTTTGTCAAGTATCGGGTTTTGCTGCACCACCCTGTAGTATCATTTGCAGAACGAGAACATTGCTAAAGGAAAAATCCGAAACAATTTGAAGACACATAAACATTAGAAAATACATTTTGGGGTTGTATAAACCCGCATGTAAATATGTGCAATATTATTTCGCCAATCTGGACTAACTTACCCTTATTTTAAACTTCCTGTCATGCCTTCTAAAATTCCTCTTTCTTTCTTTCTTTCTTTCTTTCTTTCTTTCTTTCTTTCTTTCTCCTGCAAATATTCCTATTAATATTTATGAATTACACCCCTTTCATTTCATCTCTTTGCATTCTAATATTTTTCATTATGAAAATTTTAATTTTATAATTTTATTTTTAAAACTTAAATTTAATTTTTTCTGTCTCCATGTAGACTTTTATCTATTTAAATTTTAATCTTGTTATTACAAAGAAGTCTAACTTTATAGTATTTGAGTTCTATGAGCATCGAGTGAAATTAAATTAAAATGTTTTAAACTCGCAGTTTGTGATATGCACCTGATGATTGCATAACGAATGAAACTCTGAGTCTTCGACGTAGAACAATATATATATATATATATATATATATATATATATATATATATATATAAGAAAATTATTTCATGGTAAAACGGAAGTTATAGGCCTATTTCAGGCGAACCATCATCAGCTTCCGTCTTTATTTTACAAAGTATTTTCCACGAATCCTTTGTAAAATAAAGACGGAGGCTGATGATGGTTCGCCTGAAATAGGCCTACACTTCCGATTTACCATGAAATAACGTGTCTGCCTTAATTTTTCTTATATTTGCTCTTTATGTATTTATATACATATATGTTTAGAGCTCTCTTAGAGAGTTATTCTACCACTGTATGTACAGGATACTCCTTTGGATTCTTCTATACCCACACAGCATGCTGATATATATATATATATATATATATATATATGTATGTATGTATGTATGTATGTATGTATGTGTGTGTGTGTGTGTGTGTGTGTGTGTGCTTGTGTGTGCAGGTTTTATTAAAAGGGCGGACTAGGTATTATCATTAATTTTTTTTTATATAACTTTTCGTACATTTTTACTATTTTTTTAGAACTCAAACTATATAATAATAGTTTAAAGGTTTTCTGTCTTCGAGAACTTTCGACTATACTTTTAGCCATTATCAAGAATGAATTTTGTTTTACTTGTAAATAAATATGTGTAATGATTATGTTTATAGTCATGTCTATATTAAGTTCCAAACAGGATAAGCATATAGTTAATATGTTTATAACAGATGTTATTAAATGAAGTATTTCTCTTTTTTGTTTGTAATACCTTCATTATTTTTTATGTCACTTATTCGTCCTGGGAGATCTCGATATGTGTTTAAATGAGATCGGAGATAAGAATATATAAATTTTTTAATAGAAACTTAACGATAATACTTTGCTGTCAATTCTTAATGAAACCTACATAAAAGAGAGATTGTTGCCTAAATACAAGATATATGCATTTTCTCACTTTTTTCTTTGTGTTCTTCTCTTTGCTTTCCGCTTCCTTTTTCTTTTTTAGGGAAAAAATGATTTGAGCCCAGACACCGATATCTATATCGCTCTACAATTCACTTCCTGCCTAAAATTAAAATTTCTCTCTCTTAACCGTCTTCATTGGCTCTTTCCTCTCGGTGCTTTCTATCTTATTTTTTCTTTGCTTTTTGTTTCCTCTATGGTTTTCCCTTTCATCTGTCTTTTCCATTTCTTGATTTCTCAATTTGTTTTATTATCATTTCTGTCCTTTCTTTTTTCCACTCTTTTTTAATGTTTTCTTGCAATGTAGAAAAAGATTTCCAAAAATAAAAGGAAGCGGTTTTTAAAAAATTTTTTTTAACAACACAATGTTTATTGCCATTATTATTAAGAACCTGATGAGAAATTGTTCTTCAATGTCAAAACAAAATATACAATTTGTAGTAGATAGTAGATTGTACATATTCTAAAGTATAATTACAAATATATATATGTATAATCTAAACTTATTTATAAATGGAATTTTGTCTGTGCGTGTGTGTGTCCGTTACCTATAGAGTCCGAAACGGCTGAACCGATTTTCTTGAAAATTTACACAGTTGTACTCTAAGCGTCTGCGAGTGTTCTTAGCTAAGTTTTGTGTCGAGGTACCCCCGATAAATATCGAAAATCGAAAATCGAAAAAAGCAGGTTATAGAAGGAGTGGTCCGATTTTAATCAAATTTGATACACTCATAGACAAAGACATAAGAAACGTTATTCAGAAGTTTCAAGGTTGCAGTTCTTACAATAGTGCATAAAATCGATAATATATATATATATAAAGGGCAAGATGTTTGTGTGTGTGTCTGTTTATCTGCCTGTATGTCTGTATTTTTTTCAGCCCTTTTATTTTAGTTTTTGCTTCGGGTTTGGCTCTAAGTAGGTATAATTGTAGTTCTTAGGCTCAGCCATGATACCATTTAATCGGAGGACTTATTTAGCCTTCAAAATTCAGTTTACGTCGAAAAAAACTTATTTGATATCGATAGCAGCAAATCAAAATTAGACTTACATCCATTCATTTTTCTTTCAGTCTACGGTTACGCTTTAACTGGAAACAACTATTGCTTTTTAATTTTTCGTGCCAACGTCCAAAGAGTCTGAGCTCTAGGACCATGGATTAGTTTTAAAGCTTTCATTACACCCGAGCAACGCTGGGCTATACTGCTAGTATATGTATATATATAATCATCCACAGACAGATCTGTTTCGCTGTATCACAGCTCATCAGTACGGTTATAGTGTGTGTCGCCATTTTATATTTGTATTTTCAAAAATGCGCGTTGTTTGATTTTGATTTTGTCGACTGCTTAGTATAGCAGGGTCACGTGGGCACCGTCTGTGAGAAAAGGTGCCCCATGACCCAATTAATTTTCCAGAAGTTTGGAAACGGTATGCTGTACTGCTTGGCGTTTTGAATTTGAACGCAGCATGCCGATACTGTTTTCAACATTGATAAGCATCACGTCACCTGCATTTACCCTGTCCTCGGACCTCAAATGGAACCACTATATATTTTTTTAATCATTTCACCCCGAGCAAGGCGGAAACGCCACTGATGTGCAGGGGGTTACATAAATGTAAAAAGATTAATTAGAAAAGAGTGAGGAGTACAAACGAGTTAGAATGGAACAATAGAAAGCAGGTGCGATGACAGATACATAGGTGGAGAGAAAGGGAAGGTTATACAGGGGTGGGGAGAGAGCTAGATTCCAGTGGTTAGTAGATGAGTATTGACTTTGCATTTAAATTTCTGAAGGTTGTAGCCGTCAGGAAAGCAAGAATACGGGAGTGAGTTCCACAGGCGGGAAGTGCGAGGAATCCATAGCAAAATCTACTGCTAAGAAGGTTTGGTCACTATGTCGATCCAGGATGTTTTTTCCACCTGAATCCATCCTGCATATATACAAGTCAACCATCCGTCCGTGCATGGAGTACTGCTGCCATTTATGGTCAGGTGCCCCTGCCGTTTTTCTCAGTGTTCGTGACAGGCTCCAAAGGAGAGTCTGTAATGTGATAGGTACTGATCTGGCGGCTCGACTGCAGCCACTTCCCCATCGTCGAAATGTGGCCTCCCTTTGTCTGTTCTATCAATACTTTCATGGCTTCTGCTCAGACGAACTTAAGTCGCTTAAGTCGCTTAAGTCGCTTAAGTCAACAGGTGTTTACTCGTGCAACCAGACTGGCAATTGGGTCCCACCCATTCACAATCAGGTTAGCCAAATGCAGACGACAATTCTACTCCTGCAGCTTCTTCTCTCGCACTTCCCGCTTGTGGAACTCACTCCCGTATTCTTGCTTTCCTGACGGCTACAACCTCCAGAAATTTAAATGCAAAGTCAATACTCATTTACTAACCACTGGAATCTAGCTCTCTCCCCACCGCTGTATAACCTTCCCTTTCTCTCCACCTATGTATCTGTCATCGCACCTGCTTTCTCAGCTTTCTATTGCTCCTTTCTAACTAGTTTGTACTCCTCACTCTTTTCTAATTAATCTTTTTACATTTATGTAACCCCCTGCACATCAGTGGCATTTCCGCCTTGATCGGGGTGAAATAATTTAAAAAAAAATATGGCAATCAAGCATCCAACCCAAAATAATAGGACGAGGAACTATATGCAGACCTTTCAAGCTAAAAGATTTACGCAACACGATTTTCCAGTTCCTTGTCACGAAATTATTATATTTGTAAAATCTGACATATCGCCATCGTATATTGATCTATCCACAATTAATGGACCAATTCCCTTTTGCTGTTCATCTTCCATTGTTACGGTGCAGAACATCTCCTAAAAACATATTTCTTTTTTTATTAACTAATTTGCAACCTACAGAGACATGACAAAACAAACAGACACTTCTATATTCAAACAAGAGCCTTTATTCAAGGATTCAAACAATAGCGATTATGTAAATCTATAGAGAGGGACATGATCGAAGTATTCAGGCGGTCATGTTTTCATTGAAGTCTTTATTCAGTGTTTAAAACGATGGGTATTATATAAACCTACATAGAGACAGTAAACAGTCTCTTCTAATTGCATATAAGTCTCATATTTCTGTAGTTTTAACAAAGGCCGAGATCTAATTTTATATTAAAGAGATGACCATAGTATACTCACATCTGCAAGTAAGTGAGCTTTAAATAGTAACTTAAACCACGAATATTACGTGAAACATTTTAAAATAAACACGTTTAAAAATAATAAACACGTCTACATTGAAATTATTATGTTAAATACTGAAATCCCCAGTCACTTAAACCACGAATATTACATGAAACATTTTAAAATAAACACGTTTAAAAATAATAAATAAACACGTCTACATTGAAATTATTATGTTAAATACTGAAATCCCCAGTCACTTAAACCACGAATATTACATGAAACATTTTAAAATAAACACATTTAAAAATAATAAACACGTCTACATTGAAATTATTATGTTAAATACTGAAATCCCCAGTCACTTAAACCACGAATATTACATGAAACATTTTAAAATAAACACGTTTAAAAATAATAAATAAACACGTCTACATTGAAATTATTATGTTAAATACTGAAATCCCCAGTCACTTAAACCACGAATATTACGTGAAACATTTAAAATAAACACGTGTAAAAATAATGAATAAACACGTCTCTATTGAAATTATTGTTAAATACTGAAATCCCTAGAGAGATCATCACAACAGTAGCTGCGACAGCTCGACTCCAGCCACTTTCTCACCGGCAGGATGTGGCTTTCCTTTTCTTTTCTACAAATATTTTCTAGTTTCTGTTTTGAGGAAATTAGGTCACTGGTGCCCACTCCACAAGAATTTACTCGGGCAATCAGACTGCCAAAAATCTCTAAACTTTTACAGTTAAATCAACCAAATAGAGGCGACAATTCTACTCCATCAGCTTCTTTTCTCGCGATTCCCGACTGTGGAACTCTCTTCCATATACTGACTTTCCTGACAGCTACACCCTTCAGGAATTTAAATGCAATATCAATTCTTATCTCTTATGTACTTGACTCCAGTTTTTTTAAAAAATCACGACGTGCATCTTGTTCATTTCCCTTCTCTCCACCTTCTTAACTGTTTTCACTCCTGTGTTCACATCCTTCTCTTGCCCTTTCTCTTTCACCCCCTGTAACTGATTCTTTTTTCTCTTCACTCTTTCTACATCACTTTGTGTATCTTGTTCTTTTACTTTCTCTCCACCTTCGTAACTGTCTTCACTCCTGTGTTCCCATCCTTCTCTTGCCTTTTCTCTTTCACCCCCTGTAACTGATTCGTTTTTCTCTTCACTCTTTCTACATCACTTTGTGTATCTTGTTCTTTTCCTTTCTCTCCACCTTCGCAACTGTCTTCACTCCTGTGTTCATATCCTTCTCTTGCCCTTTCTCTTTCAACCCCTGTAACTGATTCCTTTTTCTCTTCACTCTTTCTACATCACTTTGTGTATCTTGTTCTTTTCCTTTCTCTCTACCTTCGTAATTGTCTTCACACCTGTGTTTATATCCTTCTCTTGCCCTTTCTCTTTCATCCCCTGTAGCTGGTTTGTCTTTTTTTTCACTCTCCTCCTGCCTAAAACTATAACTCTCTTATGTAGCCCCCTGTACACAGTGGTGGTACCGCTTTGCTTGGGGTGAAATGATACAAAAAGAAAAAGACTGGAAAAAATGTGGGAGAGTAACATCAGCTTCCGTACCAAGTTCAAGTTTTACAAATACTTGGCCGTATCTATCCTCCTCTACGGGTCTGAGACTTGAATACTTCTGGTTGAGGCAGGAACAATGATGCATCATTCACGAGTCCACTTCCTTGACAAGTAGACAATTAAATGCCATACGTGATACACGATTGGACGACCATGCCTCTTTTGATCCATGACTGAATAGAGAGAAGACTTTCCCGCAGTAGGCTGGCATTTCTTTCTGCTGGAGACTGGTAGCCAACCAAGGCTAGAGAACCTAATCTGTTATGATTTTTTTTATGCAGATCAGTCAGTTAAGTGCCATACGTGATACACGCCTGGCCGATCATGTCTTTTTCGATCCATGACTCACTAGACAGAAGAATTTCCTGCAGTAGGCTGGCATTTCTTTCTGTGGTAGACTGGTGGCCAACCAAAGCTAGAGAACCTAATCTGTCGTGCTAGTCAATTTTTAATGCAGATCAGTCAGTTAAGTGCTATACGCGATACACGCTTGGCCGATCATGTCTTTTTCGATCCATGACTCACTAGACAGAAGACTTTCCTGCAGTAGTCTGGCATTTCTTTCTACGGTAGACTGGTGGCAAACCAAGGCTAGAGAACCTAAATTGTCATGGTTTTTTTTTAATGCAGATCAGTCAGTTAAGTGTCATACGTGATACACGCTTGGCCGATCATGTCTTTTTCGATCCATGACTGACTAGACAGAAGAATTTCCTGCAGTAGGCTGGCATTTCTTTCTGTGGTAGACTGGTGGCCAACCAAGGCTAGAGAAGCTAATCTATCATGCTAGTTAATTCTTCTGAATTAACAGAATGTTTTTTTCCGGCAGTAGGTTGCAATTTCTTTCTGCAATAGACTGGTTGCCAACCAAGGCAATAGTACCCAATCTGTACTGCTTTTGAACCCATAACTGGGAAAAGAGATGGATTATTACCTTTTCCAAGGGTGCGTAAGTAAATGAAACGAATTCGAGTGGTTATTCGAATTTTCATTCTTTTCATTTAATATTCATTAAACCCCAACTTCTATTGCTGTACTTTTAAAATTACTAATCGATATATCATGGACTTTAACATATAGTGACTATAGTGTTTCGGCGATGTATTGTGTGTGTGTGTGTGTGTGTGTGTGTGTGTGTGTGTGTGTGTGTGTGTGTGTGTGTGTGTGTGTGTTTCTTTTTTTTAACATAGTTTGCGTCTTGAGTTAGTCTGTCAACTAACGGAAAAAATCATTTTCGTTGAGTCTTCAAAGTCCGCGGCGTTGGTGACGTGGAGGCGTTTTCTCTTCAAATGTCAATATTAATAATAATAAGAAAAATATTGTTAGCTATGTGTTTCTGTGTGTCCACTTTGCGAAAAACAAAAAAGCAATGTGTTACATTAAAAATAAAGTCAATAATGTCAGTTTATTTCCGTTTGTCTAAACAACGCATTTAGCGAGATTTGTGCTTTGGAAATATCCGGTTAGTTGTTCAGACGTGAAAATCGGGGAAAATACGCAAGCAGTGGAGAAAGTGAGGCAGCTTTGATTTTTTTACACAGATAACATTGCATTTAAGTGGGACAGTCTCAATATTTTTATGGTATGCCTTTGCTTATTCTGTCTATCTATCTATCTATCTATCTATCTATCTATCTATCTATCTATCTATCTATCTATCTCAGGCTTTTCAGTATCTATCTATCTATCTATCTATCTATCTATCTATCTATTTTCATTCCCTCTTACTTTATTTTTTCTTTCTTTTAATCTATCAATCTTAGTCTGTTTCTTTCTTTCTTTCTATGCTTTTTCTTTCTTTCTTTCTTTTTTCTTTCTTTCTTTCTTTCTTTCTTTCTTTCTTTCTTTCTTTCTTTATTTCTTTCTGTTTCTATCCATTCTTTTCTTTCTTCCTTTCTTTCTTTCTTACTATTTTTCTTTTTTCTTTCATAGTCTCTATCTGTATATCTATCTATTCTTTCTTTCTTTCTTTCTTTCTTTCTTTCTTTCTTAGTATCTATCTATCTATCTATGCCTTTTCCTTCTATCTTTCTTTCTATCTTTCTTTCTTTCTTTCATAGTCTTTATCTGTATGTCTATATATCTATTCTTTCTTTCTTTCTTTCTTTCTTTCTTTCTTTCTTTCTTTCTTAGTATCTATCTATCTATCTATCTATCTATCTATCTATCTATCTATCACATTTGTTCTATATATCACTCTCTCCGCCTCTCATTCCTTCTCCATCTGTTCATCATCCTATGTATTCGTCTCTCTCACGAGATTTGTATGTCAACCTGTTCACATTATCTCTCTCTTTCTCTTTCTCTAATTTTTTTCTTCTTCCTAGTTTCTTTCAATCTATGAATATCTTCATTTCTGATACTATCTTTACTTTTTTAGACCCATCTCTTTTTATATTGACTTCCCTTTGCTCTTTATTCTTTCATTCTGTATTTTCTTCTTACTTCGACTTGATTCTATTTCGTAATACAATACCTAAACCAATCATCCATAATGGACGCCGACTAGCTACTCACTGATTCAGACGATCCCAAGTCACTTTTCTTGTGTCTTTCTTTCTTTTTGTCCATTAGATTTTTTTTTTTTTACTCTTATTTCCTTGAACTGTTTTCACAGGAAAATATAACCAGAAACCCGTAACAACTGATAGAAAAAGAATCCCAATCAACTTTTAATTACTGGTCCCAGCAAAATAGTTCCACTCGATATTATTTTTATGGCGAAGGGGTTGGAGAAGAAAGCGAAGGATTTTTTCCAAAAGTTAAGCAAAATATTAAGAAACAGGAATATTCTTTGAGAAACAAAGAAAAGATATTAAACTGTGATGTAATATTAGTCTCCCTATATGGCGGTAAATGTTGAACAATTTAAAATAAGTAGAGAAAAATCCCCAAAGCAAGCAAGAAAAAATAAAATAGATTATATATATATATATATATATATATATATATATATATATATATAAGCAAGAAAAGACAAAAAAAAAGAAAAAAAAAGAAAAAAAGAAAAAAAAGAAAAAAAGAAAAAAAAGAAAAAAAGAAAAAAAAAAGAAAAAAAGAAAAAAAAAAGAAAATTCACTTCAATGAAAAAAAAGTCTAGAAAATGCTTGGATCGAAAGGTCATTTTCAATTCTAGGGGCCTCGCTGATGTTTGTCAAATTAGCCTTGTGCCAAACACAACCGAATTCCCCACAATTTAAAATATCAGAAAGTTGAAAGAATGGTTGGAAGAATAAATGTGTTTGTTTGTACATTAAAGTAGAATTTTCATTGACAGAATACCAAAATTGTAAGAAGGAAAATAAAATGTTCATAGAGAAAATGCATGTAGTTATATGTTCAAAGGGAAATATATGTAGCTAAATGTTCCACAGAAATTCATCGTTGATAGTAACAGAATGCGTGTATGTAAAAAGATTAAAAAGGTTGCTAATAAAAGTCTGTGTTATTTTCCTTTTTATGGCCGGAGAAAAAAAGAAGAGGAACGTCAGGCTTTAAAGGAGATTGTACTTATCAAAGTCAGTTGAAGTATCTTGTTGTTTTCTTTGACGGTGTGTGGGTGAAAAAGAAAAAAAAGGAAAATTGGAAGGAGAGGTAGAATGAATGCATGTCGACGAGGCACGACAAGGTCGGCGTCTTGAAATTTCTATCTTACATTGTGTGAGGGCCTTCAGAATAATGCTCCCATCTCAGACTGGTTTGACTGGTGAAAACAGGTGAATAAGTAGTGTATTTTAGTCAAGTGATCGGCTCCGAACAGCATACCCATTTTCTAGGTGTGAAAAAATTTGACCGGGTTCATAGATTAATTTGCTATCTCCTATCCAATCAGAATCTAGAATCTTAACTTTCACACTGACTTGTGAAATTTGCCTTGGTCTTGGTTTTTCCAAAATTGTTTTTAGTCGTTTTGATCCGATTTTGTGGGTGTGCAATTTTCCTTTTTCCGTTTGAGTTAATTGTTAGATGATATAGGATTTGTATCCTTTACAGTAAATTTTCGCCATGCCTCTTACAACATTTCACTATTCCTGGGAGAACTTCTGTTATTACAGTTGTTGTGGCGACTCTTCGTCGCAAAGTTTTTGTGGCCTGTTTTGGCCAGGAAGAAAAACACGGAAATCTAGAAAGTAGGTCAAACCCGAACCTAACAGAACATATATACAAATATAAGTGCTAGTAGTCAGCAGATAGAAGTGTACGTCCGAACAGTATAGTTACGCTGCGCCTTGACTGCCTTTTGACTGCCACTAGACTGCCTCTCACACGCAGGTTAGTATTTGTAGAAGGAGGAAGACTCCATTCCTTGTAGATAGGGCAACTACCAACAAAACTAATAGAAAAAAACAAAAAGTAATAATCTAGAACAATGCTTCTCAAACTATCTGATGTGACGGACCGGTAGTTGTTTTTTCAATGTGCCAGGGACCGGCAAGCAAAGCAAGCTAATCCAGCTGAGTGAGAGGAGGAGGCACTGTGAACCCCGGAATTCTTATTTCAGGGACATTTTGAGACTATCTCTAATAAACATGAGGACATGATATCTTATTCATTCTAAGGTCAGTCATCATTGACGTAACAAGTCTTCCCAGTCTGCCATTGACTGGTACCATATTTGTGCTATATTAATTATAGCCACTGGTTTTGAGGGTATATATTTTTAAAAACCCAGAAAAAATATTTAAAGTTAATATTAATACTTCATAAGTAATTTGAATTTAATAAAAGGCATTAATCTTCTAAAAAATAGATAAACAGTAAAACAAAATATTAATTTTAATTAATTTAAGACGTATTTAAAATATATGATATGCATCATGGATATATGAATGGAAAAAAGTCTGAAGCGTATCCAGTTCACTGTTTTGCTGTTCATTATATCGCATTTGTTAGTTGGATAGCAATAACTTTTAACATTAGTGAGTAAATGAACAATGTAGCCATAATAATATAAAACTAAAATGAAAATGTAAAAAAAAAAACGAAAACGAGTTAAATATTTTGGCAGTCTCTCGTAGCATAGTCAGTTAGGATGTGCGTTGTGGTACAGTGGATATCGGCTCAGAACGAGAAATCGGGGAGCCGAGTTCAAATTCCAGTTGAATTCATTGCATTCACTTACGCGCAAATACCCTTGGGAAATGTATTAATCCGTCTATTCCTTCCAGTTATGGGTTAAATAACAGGACAGATTGGGTTCTATAGACTTGACTGGGAACCAATCTATCACCGTAAGCAATGGCAACCTACTGCGGGATAATCTTCTGCCCGGTCAGTCATGTCTGTTTCGAGACATGATCGCCCAAGCGTTTACCACGTATGGCACTTAACTGACTGACTCGTAGCGTAGAGTCTTACTATTGTTTCTTTCTTTTCTGGAAAATCTCCGCGTACCGATCTAGAACACACAAAAAAAAATTAATTTAAAATTTCCAGCATTTTCGTATGCTTATTTAGTCGCACTAACATAACAGATTTAGTTCCATAAAATCCTAAAAAATCCTAAGTATGACAATAAACTACATCAGGCAGCAAGGCCTTTTATTAGGAGGTTGTGAGGAGCATAGAACCCCACCCCCTTTAATTGCTGTTGTTCTCAGGTTCACCTTGACCCAGGGTGGTAGCACCTGTTAGGGTCCCAGCTATGGGAAAATAATCAACGCCCAAACTGGGTCCAAAACACTATGAAGTTATACAAATAAACTTTTATCGTAAAAATTCCATGAATACATATTTGCAGAAAAAATATTACCAGGAATTTTTTTAAGGGAAAAAATATTACCAGGAATATATTTTTGAGGGGAAGAAATATTACCAGTAATACATTTTTAAAGGTAAATATATTGCCAATAATACATTTTTTTTTACTGGTGTCTCTGCAACAGGTGTTTACTCGTGCAACCAGACTGGCAACTGTGTCTCACCCATTCACAGTTAGATCAAACAAATGCAGACGACAATTCTACTCCTGCAGCTTCTTTCCTCGCACTACCCGCCTGTGGAACTCGTTTCCTTATTCTTGCTTTCCTGACGGCTACAACCTCCAGGAATTCAATACTCATCTCTTAACCATTTGACCCTAGTTCTTTCCTCACCACCCTGTATATCCTTTCCTTTCTCTCCACATTTGCAACTGTCATCATAACTTTATTCCCTTTCTTCTCTTGCTCCTTTCTAAATGGTTTGTCCTTCTCTTCACTCTCTTCTATCTAGTGCTTTTACTCTTATGTCGCCCCCTGCCCATCAGTGGCGTTATCGCCTTGCTGATATGATTAAAAAAAACACTTGACATCAATGAATCCTGATCTACAAACTTATTTCTTACAAAGAATACATATTATATTCATACAAACCTCTTGTAAAATTCTTGTCGGCATTAAATAACCTATTGAAGTTGATATGCCGTAAAACAAAACAAACAGACGAAACGCGTCGCATAACCTTTTCCATTTTATCATAAATTTCTTTTTATAAAGAACTTGAAAAATTGAACTCTTTAAGACACACCAACGGTAAGAGAAACTAAAGAAAGAAGTGAGAAAACAGAGAGCCATAGATACAATGTTGACACATCACAAGGAAAGACACTTTTGCGTAAATGAACAACAACATCTTACTGCCCATAAACTGTTCTCAGACAGACAGTATGGATTCCGCTTTGACACATCTGCTGCCGATATGTCAACGGCCATCACGGAGGACATATACGAGGCTCGTGCTGTTGCCCTTGACATCTCCAAGGCTTTTGATAGGGTTTGTCACGCTGGCCTTCTAAGCAAGCTACAGAGCTATGGCATCACTGGACTTTATCTGATTCACTCTTTCCTATCTAATCACATAATGAAAGTCGTGTTGAATGCACATGACTCCACATGCTACTGCACGAACACTGGTGTCTCCCAGGGCTCTAATCAAGACTCGACGCTCTTCCTGATCTTCATAAATGATCTCTCAGACGTGATCAAGTTCCAAGTAGGCAGCTACGCAGATGATACCACAGTTTACTCCCGCATCAGTAAGAAATCCGGCGAGGCGGACAAACATAACCTCATTGCTGATCTTGAGAGGGACCAACACTCAGTGGTGGACTGGAGTAAGAAGTGGCTTGTAGATTTTAATACTTCTAAAATGGAACTGCTGTCAACCATCACAAGCAACCTTTTCTGCTTCCCCACCCATAAGCATGGACCAAGCGAGTTTTCCTGAGAGCAATACACTGCGCCTCCTCAGCTTTAACTTTTCTTCCGATCTCAAGTGGAATCGTTACATTGAGTCAATAGCTAAATCCACTTCTAGGAAGGGTGGGTCACTGTGTCGGGCCAGGAGGTTTTTTTCCGCCTTAAACCATCTTGTGCATATACAAAACAACCATCCGTCCGTGCATAGAATACTGCTGTCATATATGGTCAGCCCCCTCCTGCTGTTCATCTCAGTGTTCTCGACATGCTCCAAAGGAGAATCTGTAATGTGATAGGTTCCGACTTGGCGTCTCTGACACCCACTGTAACTGGTTCGTCTTTCTCTTTACTTACCTTCTATCAAAACTTTTACTCTCATGTAGCCCCCTACACATCATTGGCAGTACCGCCTCTCTTGGGGGTGAAACGATAAAAAAAAGAAAAAAGAACGTTAAGCGAGCAAAGCTTACATCGATCAACCAGCAGTAAGAAGTTGTGGGGAGCCATGACGATGAAGAGTCACTGAAATAAATGACTGAATTGGTGTTTCATTTTTTAATGCTAATGTTGATTCGTAGAATTTCTGTAAGCCCAGTTCGTCAAAATACAACAAGAGAATTATTCATGATAATTGGTACTCCCTCTATACCTGTTATGGCACCAAAGACTGAACATTTGGCGCTGATTAATGGTTAACCAGGTTCTTCATGCATGATTCTTTGAATGAAAGGACATCACACTTTGTTTTTGCTAATGTTAGAATTATTGGCCGCAACTGTTTCATTCCATTATTATTGTTATTATTATTATTATGATTGTTATTAATTACAATGTTTTTGGGAAAAAGGATCTTTGTTTTTACCACTTTCCCGCGTCCTCTTTGACGCATGCGCGATTACTGAGTGAAGGGGAAAAATCGTTAATGTCATCAGTCAAACAAGTCAGGAAGCGAAACAAACGTCCAGTGATTTTTTTTACATCATCACGGGTAAGTTAGCGCCAACTGGTTTGGCTTAATGGTAAGGCTAGGGGACTGAAGGATGTGACGGTTTAAAAAGTCAGTATTTCGGGAAAGCACCATGAAAGTAGCCAAAACCACTTTTTTTCTTAACAAAGACATATACATTCTTATCTTTAGGTGCTTTGTGTATGTTTGCACCTTCATTATTGGTATTGTTCTTGTTTTTCTATCTGTTCAAGCCTGTTAAGGTCAAGCCAAAAAATCGAGTATTGCTGTAATAATTGGGTGGAACTGTTCAATTCTGATTTTTCAGGTTTGACTAAGTTCAGAAATTTTTTACCCGGCGTTGTGGGTGAGGAGTTGTTTTCCACCCTATCATTTCTTTCCCACAGATGGAACGGTGCTGGGCTTTCGCTTCTCTTGCGCTGTTTTCAGGGCAGATATCCGGGTGAACTACAGACATTTTTTTTGACAGTTAAGACAACCACAGCTCCAATCCCCTAATATGCTACTGGTATGAAGGAAGTTCTGTACAGACAGCTTCTTCCCCCCACCCATAAAAATAACAGTTGCGTTATGGAACGAACAGTAGAGAGGATATCTTCCCAGTCACAACAACCTTACCTTCTTCAAAACGAGAGTCAATTGTTACCAGTTTTAGGCGTTGTGGTACAGTGAATATCGGCTGGGAACGAGAAACCGGGGAGCAGAGTTCGAATTCCAGTTGAATCCATTGTATTCACTTACGCTCAAATACCCTTGGGAAAGGTATTAATCCGTCTCTTTCTTCCAGTTATGGGTTAAAAAGCAGGACAGATTGGGTTCTATAGCCTTGGCTGGCAACCAGTCTACCGCAGAAAGCAATGGCAACCTACTGCGGGAATAATCTTCTGCCCGGTCAGTCATGTCTCTTTCGAGACATGATCGCCCAAGCGTGTATCACGTATGGCACTTAACTGACTGATAAACTTCAACCGCTAAGTCTGTTATATTATCTATCTATCTATCTATCTATCTATCTATCTATCTATCTATCTATCTATCTATCTATCTATCCTGTCTAATCTATCTATCTATCTATCTATCTATCTATCTATCTATCTATCTATCTAAGCCTGCTCTAATCTATCTATCTATCTATCTATCTATCTCAATTACTTCCTATCTCTCTCTCTCTCTCTCTCTCTCTCTCTCTATCTATCTATTTTTTCGTGAGTTTTTTTCTCTGATTGTTGACCCTCTTCATGTCAAGGCTCAACTATTAACCATCTTAGTTATCTTTATAAATTTCACTTGTTGTTCTCTGCTTCCTTGGAACAATCTCTTTAAATTCCCCTTATAGTGTGTGGCTCTTTGGATTTGTATTGAGAGAACAATTATAAAAGTAGTATCTTACTCGCTTTGAGATACTGCATGTTCTAAATATATTATGTAGATCTATAGAAACCTTATCGATGTCGTTTCGAAACTCTTTTTGATCTGTATGGAAATTGGCCAGTATTCATTGCCGTATAGAGAAACAAATATGACAACACTTACTCATTCTTTTCCCCGTCTCTAAAGAATTATTTTCTATCGATAACATCTTCCATCGTTATTTAGATTTAACCTTTTCTGTTTTGTTATGTTTTTGTTTTTGTTTTTCAACGATCTACGCTTAAGTTTTATGATCTCTTTTTCTGTTTCCCGTCTATAATTAGTAAAGACTTTTTTAATGTTTCCTGTCATATTGTTTGAAAGATTTAAACCATAATTCTGATGTTTGCTAAAAACATAACCATCGGCGGTACCAAGCATTTTCTTCAGGAATCCCAGCGTATTGGAAGCGGGTGGGTTCTCCTGTGTTTCTCTTTGAAATGTTTCAAGATTAATCACTTATTTTGATCCGCCAATAAAATAACAATCGATGATTTTAACACATTCAACATCATGTAACTATAAAGAAAAATCATCGGCTATATGTTGTATTCAAGATATTATTTTCTTCCCTTATGATGGATGTGTATTGTGGTGCAGTTGATATCGGCTCAGAACGAAAAATCGGAGAACTGAGTTCAAATTCCAGCTGAATTCATTGCCTTCACTTACGCACAAATTATGTTTGGAAAAGCATTAATACATGTCATTTCCCTCCAGCAATGGGTTGAACAGCAAAGCAGATTAGCCTAGGTTGGCTCCCGAAACATAAAGGAGTTTGCGCAGGTTCAACACCCCTACCTGTAAAAAAAACAAGTTAGAGAAGCATGGTGAATGGTTGTCGATGGTGAGGCGTCGTTAATGGCGAGGGGTTGTCGATGGTGAGACGTCGTTGATGGCGAAGGGGTTGTCGATGGCGAGGGGGTCGTCGATGGCGATGGGGTCGTCGATTGCGGGGGGATTGTCGATTGCGAGGGGGTGATCAATGGCGATGGGGTCGTCGATGGCGATGGGGTCGTCGATTGCGGGGGGATTGTCGATTGCGAGGGGGTGATCGATGGCGATGGGGTCGTCGATGGCGATGGGGTCGTCGATTGCGGGGGGATCGTCGATTGCGAGGGGGTGATCGATGGCGATGGGGTCGTCGATGGCGATGGGGTCGTCGATTGCGGGGGGATTGTCGATTGCGAGGGGGTGATCGATGGCGATGGGGTCGTCGATGGCGAGGGGGTCGTCGATGGTAGCGATGGTTTTTATGATGTTGACTACATTCCTGCAGGTTGATTGGTAGCTGGATGGCCAATAGTTCAACTCAAATGCGTGTAGGACAGAAATCATTTCAGACGGCAGGTTCAAAACTAGAATCTTCCTGTTTCACCAAAACCTGGTCCCGTCAGCCATTCCCTATCGCCGTTTGGCTTTGCAAGAGTTGGTTAAAGATGAAAGTATTGGAAAAAGTGCCGATGGCATGGATTTGTTTAAAGTGGACCTTAACTTGCCAGGAAGTGACCACATACTTGATTTTCTAACTTTCCTCTGCAGCACATGCAGAATCCAGTAACAGAAATGGAACAGACTGCACTGCAACTGACTCTGTTATAATTTCGAGCTAGGTCTTCTGTAGCATATACGTTATGTCTAACTACCAAGGGTAGCCATACCAAGGTTACCAGAGTCATTGGACCACGTAAGCCCCTCCATTCCAACACGAAGTGACCATTAGAGGTACGCACGTAGAAGAACACACACACACACACACACACACACACACACACACATATATATATATATATATATATATATATATATATATATATATCATGGACTCTCCCATCGATATCGATGTATGAGGGTCTAATCTTAGTAAGACATCCACACAGAGATTTGTTTATAGTGGTAAAGGCATTGTGTAGTACCATCCACACTTTTTGGAACTGCTGATAACAAACAATCGGTGCAGAAATCCGCCACAGATCGCATGAACAGCAGACCTCAATTATTTAACCCATAATTGGAGGGAACGGACGGATTAATACCTTTCCCAAGGGTACTAGTGCGCAAGTGAATGCAGTGTGCTCGACTGAAATTGGAACTCGGCTCACCGATTTCCCTCTCCAAGCCGACATCCACCGCACCACAACGCACATCCGTGAACGCTACCAGCACCTGGTATTCCCAAGTGGTCACCCACCTAAATACTGACCAGGATCAACGTTGCTTTATATTTGTTCTGACACGTTTTCTAAGGACTCTTTCCTCACTATCTGCTCTACTGATGCATCGCAAATAGTAATACTTGTAGAAAAATATTCTAAAGTAAATTTAATCATGAGAAATATTAGTAATTGTTGATATATGGATTAAAATCATGTAGGGCGTTGTCGCCATGCGCACAAATAAAAATATAGCAACTATATCTAAAGTAATGTATGGCGCCAGAGAATATTAAAATTTATTTTTTGGTTAAAAATATGGATAAAAATGCCAGCAATTTAATTTCCATATGGCATGGTATGTGTCTGCGAAAGTTGGTTGGCACAAAAATAAAAGTTGCATTTAGTCAATTAAATCGAATTCTATTACAGATATTAACAAACCTCTGAAGTGCAAAAAAGGACGTAATATATATATATATATATATATATATATATATATATATATATATATATATACTTCATAATAACTTGCATCAAATGAACTGTTCTGGTGTCCAGTTTTTGTGCTCTCTTCCCCATGCTAGTCTCTTCTTTTTCTTGGCTGGCCGAAGCAAAGGCTTCCTGGCTGCCTTGTAAAATTTTGCGAAGTAATCATAACAAAGGATGTGCGTTGTGGAGCATTGGATATCGGCTCCGAACGAGAAATCGGGGAGCCGAGTTCGAATTCCAGCTAAATTCATTGCATTCACTTACGCGCAAATACCCTTGGGAAATGTATTAATCCGTCTATTCCTTCCAGTTATGGGTTAAATAATAGGACAGATTGGGTTATATAGCCTTGGTCGGCAACCAGTCTACCGCAGAAAGCAATGGCAACCTACTGCGGAATAATCTTCTGCCCAATCAGTCATGTCTCTTTTGAGACATGATCGCCCAAGCGTGTATCACGTATGGTACTTAACTGACTAAATCATGACAAAAGAACCATATTATTTTCGTTTTGAATTATTCACTTGGCAATAAATACTAAAAATAGTATGAAATACATATGAAAAAAAAAACTGGGGTATCTTAATAATTATGGCTTGCAGTATATATATATATACATATATAATAAACAAATTCCGATGTTCAAATTCGTTGTATGCCCATTTCTACGAGAAATTTCGATGCGAAATTTAGCGTATCGTCAGCAACAAAATTTAATTACAAAAAGCTTTTTGTAATGAAAATTTGTTGCTGATGATACGCGAAATTTCTATTAGAAAATTCTCGTAGAAATGGCCATACAACGAATATGAACATCGGAATTTCTTTTATTTTATAATTGGCTCTGTAATTTAAATATAAATTGCATTGAGCCCTACACCTTGATCAGTTTTAATATTAATGTAATTAATATTAATTAGGATCGGGTTTTGGGAATTTACCTACCTGCTTTTCTTTTTTGGATTAAAGTTATATATATATATATATATATATATATATATATATATATATATATATATAATAACAAGAGGAATAGTAACAAAAATAATAATTCTAATATTAATAATTGTTATACTGCGTTTATTATTTTTGGTAACTATTGCCGTTGCCAAGCGGAGTTTTATGTCAACACAAAATAAAATCGTCGGTGATGGTGGATTTTATAATATTTCAGTTTAAACTACCTCTCTGAAGATGGCTCATGTGAGCCGAAAGCTTAGAAGAAAACCAATAAATAAATATCCAAATGTTGGAGAATTTTTGTCTTTATTTTCAACTGAAATTAAAGCAAAAATACGACGTTTAGAACGGCTCATGATTAAACATAATAGACATTCATTGTCTCTTATATTTAATAGCATATGTCTAGAAAATTACTTGCTGCCTCGATATACTATATATATATATATATATATATATATATATATAAGTACAACGTGTTTGTCTCTTTAGCTGAGCATATTCACGCCGACTTCGAAGTTTCGTGAGGGTACCGTTATGATCTTCTCACTCATCAGGGCTTTTAGCTTTTAGGTCCCGATTTTTTTCTTGTTTATATGGAGCTTGAAAAAAAATCAACCAATCACAAACAAGACCTGCACAAAATCGTAACCTGTTCTATATACACAGGAAAAAACAGATCTAAATATAAATAGCCCTGATGAGTCATAACTTTTTAACTGTGCTCTCACGAATCTTCGAATCTGCTCAGCTAAAGAGACAAACTCTTTGTTCCTATCTCTATTCGTTATCGAGCACTTTAAGATAAAAAAACCGTTTGCCAAAATAAATTTTATTACTAACAATCAGTGAAAATACAATAAACTTGGTGCTAAACATTATCAAAATTAACACTATATATATATATATATATATATATATATATATATATATATATGTATGTGTGTGTGTGTATTCGTGTGTGTGTGTGTATGCGTGTGTGTGCGCGCGCGAGTGAATGTTTGTGTGTGGGTGCGTGCTAGGTTTGTTATTGTCAGTAACAAAGTGATCGTTTTAATAAAAAAATGTCTGTAGTGTCAAAAAGATTACGAGTAAAAAAGAAAGGAAATAAATAAAAAAACAACGAAATAAATAGATGAATGAATTTCAAGATAATTAAATGCATAAAAAAAACCACTAGAAGAAAATGGCGGAAGGCAGATTTAAATCACGACTGAACAAAAGAGTTCCTTTTACAGCTTCTACCCTTTACAAATCTTTTATAATTTGTGAAGCAATTTCGCGATTTAAAAATTAAAAAAAAATGAACGAAGTGTTTTTTTCTATTTCTTTAAATTGTTAACACGACACAAGACCAAAATCGGTGTAAGGAAGGAGAGAAAGAACTATGTTGCTTCGATCACCCAAACAGGGAAAAATGTTCCTGCTATGAAAAGGTGTATTCAAAATGTCGTGTTTTTTTTAAATATGATTTGGAACATAGTCTTTTAAATAGTTTTTTTTCTTGCTTTTGCCGTAACCCTTTCCAAACTTAGTAGATGATTGTTCGTTTGTTGTTTGTATGCCACGGAAGAGAGCTAGGAAAGGAAGATTTATTATCTCATTTGTATTTCCCTCGTTATGGGCGTTATTATATCTGTGGTGTTATAGCATTCCTTGTTCTCGGAGAGACTTATATCATTAAAACTCAACCAAAACTATATATATATATATATACGTGTCTCATACCGTAATACACGGACGGAAAACCAAAAGAGAATGAAAAACATTCCTTGTTCTCGGAGAGACTTATATCATTAAGACTCAGCCAAAACTATATATATATATATATATATACATATATATATACGTGTCTCATACCGTAATACACGGACGGAAAACCAAAAGAGAATGAAAAACATTCCTTGTTCTCGGAGAGACTTATATCATTAACACACACCCAAAACTCTATACATATATATGAAATGTTTGAACATTATTTTTTATCGATACTCATATTTAAATAGATATTCTCTTTTTAATGAAACAGTATTATATATTTTTATCTACCGGCCTGTTTATTTACGATAAATTTTTATTACGAAAATGTGTGCCATTCGGCAGGATTCGAACCCTATCTATATAGGAGAAGACTACCATTTGATCTGGTAAAGTCGTAGACCTTTCGACCACGAATAGCCTCCAGTCTAAACGAGGTTCTTTTATCAAGCCTATATAACACAATTTTCGATCCATCGTAAACAAACCTATCTGCTCTGAAATGTATCGTAATGTCAACAATGTATCGTAACATGTTTATATATATATATATATATATATATATATATATATATACGTGTCTCATCCTTAATACACGGACGGAAACCAAAAGAGAATGAAAAACATTCCTTGTTCTCGGAGAGACTTATGACTTATATCATTAAGACACACCCAAAACTATATATATATATATATATATATATATACACGTGTCTCAAACTGTAATACACGGACGGAAAATTAAAAGAGAATGAAAAACATTCCTTGTTCTCGGAGAGACTTATATCATTAAGACACACCCAAAACTATATATATATATATAAATTTTTTTTTTTTTAATCATTTCACCCCGAGCAAGGCAGAAACGCCACTGATGTGCAGGGGGTTACATAAATGTAAAAAGATTAATTAGAAAAGAGTGAGGAGTACAAACTAGTTAGAAAGGAACAATAGAAAGCAGGTGCAATGACAGATACATAGGTGGAGAGAAAGGGAAGGTTATACAGGGGTGGGGAGAGAGCTAGAGTCCAGTGGTTAGTAGATGAGTATTGACTTTGCATTTAAATTTCTGGAGGTCGTAGCCGTCAGGATAGCAAGAATACGGGAGTGAGTTCCACAGGCGGGAAGTGCGAGAGAGGAAGCTGCAGGAGTAGAATTGTCGTCTGCGTTTGGCTAACCTGACTGTGAATGGGTGGGACCCAGTTGCCAGTCTGGTTGCACGGGTAAACACCTGTTGAGGAGGCATCAGTCACTTAAGCTCATCCGAGCAGAAGCCATGAAAGTATTTATAGAAGAGACAGAGGGAGGCCACATTTCGACGATGGGAAAGTGGCTGCAGACGAGTCGCCAGATCAGTACCTATCACATTACAGACTCTCCTTTGGCGCTTGTCAAGAACACTGAGGAGAACGGCAGGGGCACCTGACCATAAATGGCAGCAGTACTCCATGCACGGACGGATGGTTGACTTGTATATATGCAGGATGGATTCAGGTGGAAAAAACATCCTGGATCGACATAGTGACCCAATCTTCTTAGCAGTAGATTTTGCTATGGATTCAATATAGTGGTTCCATTTGAGGTCTGAGGACAGGGTAAGTCCGAGGAGGCGTAGTGTATTACTCTCCGGGAGAATCATCTGGTCCATGCTTATGGGAGGCAGAAGAGGTTGCCTGTAATGGTTGACAGACAACAGCTTGGTCTTAGAGGAATTGAAGTTGACAAGCCACTTCTTGCCCCAGTTCACCACAGAGTGTAGATCCCGCTCAAGGTCAGCAGCGAGATTATGTCTGTCCGCCACGACAGGTTTCTTACTGGAGCGGGAGTATATTGTAGTGTCATCTGCGTAGATGCCTACTTGGGACTTGATCTCATCTGGGAGGTCGTTGATGAAAATAAGGAAGAGCGTTGGGCCCAGGATAGAGCCTTGTGGGACACCAGCATTCGTGCTGTAGGACGAAGAGGCACGCCCATTCAGAACGACCTTCATTTTGCGGTTATTTAAGAAAGATTGGATTAGGTCAAGCAGGCGACCGGTAATACCATAACCGCGTAGTTTGCATAGGAGGCCAGAGTGCCAAACCCTGTCGAAAGCCTTGGAGATGTCCAGAGCAACCGCGCGAGCCTCGTCAGACTCATCAAGGGCCTGTAGCATGTACTCCGTTACAGTAGTTAGCAGGTCGGCTGTGGACCTGTCAAATCGGAATCCATATTGCCTGTCGGAGAACAGTTTGTGGGCGGTGAGATGATGAACTATTTCAGCATTGATTATAGCCTCGAACACTTTCCCGAATATTGGTAGAAGACTGATAGGGCGATAGTTGGATGGGTCCGAGGGTTCACCACAGTTCTTAAAGACAGGAACGACTGAGGAGAATTTCCAGCATGCAGGAAAGCAGGAAGCAGAAAGGCAGTAGTTAAACAGTTTAGAGAGGACAGGGGAAAGTTCAGGGGCACACCTCTTAAGGACTATCACCGGGATTCCATCGTCTCCACACGCCTTATGGGGGTCGAGTTTTGAAATTACTCTGGATACTATTGTCGGGGTAATATATACGTCGTGCAGTTTGGCCTCAGTTCTAATAGGGAAGTCGGGTGGGTGCACTCCGGACGAGTCGAATGTGGAGTTGGATGAGAATCTGAGGGCAAAGCACTCAGCTTTCTCCGCAGATGACGTGAGAACATCAAATCCATGGATTAAAGGAGGTATTGAGGATTTCCTATTGTTGAGCACTCGTTTACAAATCCTCCAATAGTCCTTGGAGCCGAACTTGCGGTCAGCTATGTGCTGTCGCATTCTCTCAGCAAACAACTGTTTGGCGTCATTTAGGGTTCTCTTGCACTCACTGCGAGCAGATGTGAACAAGCGCCTGTTGTGATCAGTTGGCTGTCTCCGGAATAGACGGAAGTAATGGTTCCTGTGGGCAATGGCGGCTGAGCAGGCCGGAGAGAACCACGGAGAGGAATGAGGTTTTAAGCAATACTTCCTGGTGGGTATGAAGGCATCAATGCCAGCTTTCACCCATGACGAGACCTCAGAGGCACAGTCATCAACTGATAGGTCAAACACTTTTCCCCAAGGGACGTCGCAGAGGAAATCGCGAAAGGCATCCCAGTCAGCTTTTTGGTAGAGGTAGGAGGTTCTATAAGTAGGGGGATCCTGGGGGGAGTGAGATTATATATATATATATATATATATACGTGTCTCATACCGTAATACACGGACGGAAAACCAAAAGAGAATGAAAAACATTCCTTGTTCACGGAGAGACTTATATATATATAATAATTTATATTAAGGCACACCCAAAACTATACATGTGTCTCACACCGTAATTCGCGGACGGAAAACATTTCTTCTTCTCGGAGAGACTTATATTTTAAGACACTCCCAAAACTATATATATATATATATATATATATATATATATATATATATATATTTTTTTTTAAAAACTTTAATCCAAAAAGAAAAGCAGCAAGGTAAATCCCAAAGACCCGATCCTAATGTATGATCATTTCTACATGAAATCCCTAAGGGAGATTTCACATTTCATCAGCAACTTACACTCAAAATAAAATAAGATAACACCTGCGGAATTTCAAAAATTTACGTCACAGAAAATACTAGATGGATGGGATTAATAAGTAGATAGCAATCAATGTCTATTTTTAGATTTTGGACAACATCACTTTTAGATTGAGTTGTAACACAACTTCCTTTACCTCCCCAGCTCTTTTTAGAGCTAGACAAAACCAAATTTTTAAATTTTTCACTTACAAATATTCAACAATTACGCAATGGTCTTTATTATTATAGAGAGGATATATATATATATATATATATATATTCTTCACTACTTGACAACATAATTATTGCAAAGTAATAATAATAATAAGGCACTGTTAAAGAGCAAACATGCGGAAAGAGCTTTCATAATTGGTAGTAAGGTTTAATAAAGTGTGTGTGTATATGTGTGTGTGTCTGTGTGTGTGTGTCCCTTACCTGTAAACTCCGAAACGGCTGAACCGATTTTCTTGAAAATTTACATTTGTACTAAAAGCGTCTGCGAGTGTTCTTAGCTAGGTTTTGTGTCGAGGTATCCCCGATAAATATCGAAAATCGATAATCGAAAAAAATCGTGTTAGAGAAGGAGTGGGCGGATTTTAATCAAATTTGATACACTCATAGACAAAGACATAAGAAACTATATTCAGAAGTTTCAGTTCTTACAATAGTACAGAAACTCGATAATATATATATATATATATATATATATATATATATATATATATATATATATAAAAGGCAAGATGTCTGTGTGTGTGTGTCTGTTTACCTGCCTGTATGTCTGTATTTTTTCAGCCCTTTTATTTTAGTTTTTGCTTCGGGTTTGGCTCTAAGTAGGTACAATTGTAGTTCTAAGTCTCAGCCATGATTCCATTTACTCATAGGACTTATTTAGCCTTCAAAATTCAGTTTAGGACGAGAAAAACTTATTTGATATCGATAGCAGGAAATCGAAGTTTGACTTACGTCTATTTATTTTTTCTTTTAGTCTACGGTTTCGCTTTAACTTGAAGCAACTATTGCTTTTTAGTCTTTCGTGCCAACGTCCAAAGAGTCTGAACTCCAGGACTATGGATTAGCTTTAAAGCTTTCATTACACCCGAGCAACGCCGCGCTATACTGCTAGTATATATATATATATATATATATATATATATATATATATATATACACAAGTGTCTTAATTATAGGATTGTAATAAATTTACGATTAAATACTAATATAATTTTTGTTGTTGCTTTTATTACAATTAAGACATTGATTGCCAACCACAAGATAACCAATGCATGTCATTTTTTATAATAAGGCGGAATATGAATTACCTCGTGCCAACTACGAGTTATCTTGTTCTTGCCATTTTTCTATAGATTTTCATCTGCAGATTGCAACGATGACGTTTTGGTTGTGGTGCAGTGGATATAGACTCGGAATGTTAAATCGGGGAGCCGAGTTCGAATTCAAGTTGAATTCCTTGCATTCACTTACGCTCAAATACCCTTGGTAAAGGTATTAATCCGTCTCCCCCAGTTATGGGTTAAATCATAGGACATTGGGTTCTTTTGCCTTGGTCGGCAACCATTCTACCTCAAAAGGTGATGGCAACCTACTGCGGTTAATCTTCTGTCCAGTCAGTCATGTCTCTTTCGAGACATGATCGCCCAAAGGGTCTTTCACGTATAGCACTTAACTGTCTTTTAGTGCGAAAGGAATGTTAAGATTTCAGTTGAAAATATAAATCAAACCATTATAAACTATATAAATCAACTTGCTGTCCGCCATCAGCATGATTGATTTAATCTCCCGGTGAGCGACGCACTATGCCTTCTTGGGATCACATTTCCAACCAACTTGAAGTGGATGGATTATATCTGATTTATATCTGCATCTACGCCTAGGAAGGTTGGGTGTTTGCGTCATCAGAATCAATCTTGTATATTTATAAATCTATCATTTGTCCGTGCATTGAATACTTTTGCCATATCTGGTCGGGTGCTTCTGCTGTTCTCCACGAGGGTCTCGACAAAATCCAGAGAAGGATCTGCAATGTTATCGATCCTGATTTGGCATCTCGACTTCAGTCACTTTCTCATCGGCGTGAAGTGGCTTCCCCTGGTCTTTTCATAAATATTTTCATGACAACTCTTCTGACGAGGTGAATTTAAACGTACTATGTGCGTTGTGGTGCAGTCTATATCGACTGGGACGAGAAATCAGAGACACGAATTCGAATTCATACTTTCCTCAAGAGTATCGGCCTGAAAAAGAGCACGGAAGTCTCGGAAGGAATTTCATCTCACTTTTTCCAAACTATCAGCGATGGACACGGCAAACTGCGTTCTCTAACCATTAACCAGTCGAGGAGAAGGAAATCACAGAATTAAAAAGTGGCTGCGTGTCCAGTTGGTAATTCAATTACTAAGAGCAGCAACAGGAGCTAGTGAAGGTTCACAGTCGCCTTAAACCCTCAAGCTGTCTACAGTTTCAAAAAGAAAAGATGAAAGAAGACAAGTTGGTTCACCTTAATGTAAAGTATATATTTATCCGCACGGCACTGCAACGAATTGTGTAACTACACTGTCAACTTGTAGAAATTTCAAAGCTTGTTACAGAGGAAACTTGTGTGATAAATAATTGTTTTGATACCTTAAAAGTATATATATATATATATATGTGTGTGTGTGTGTGTGTGTGTGTGTGCGAGTGATTGTGTGTGTATGCTTAGGCAATGTGCTGACCATGTTTAAAATAAAACATTCATATAACCCTAAATCTAAACTTATTTATAAATGGAACTTTGTCTCTGTGTGTGTATGTATGTGTGTGTGTATGTGTCTGTGTGTGTGCCCGTTACCTACAGACTCCGAAACAGCTGAACCGATTTTCTTGAAAATTTACACAGTTTTACTATAACTGTCTGCAAGTGTTTTTAGCAAGGTTTTGTGTCGAGGTACCCCCGATAAATATCGAAAATCGAAAAAAGCAGGTTATAGAAAGAGTGGTCCGATTTTAATTAAATTTGATACACTCATAGACAAAGACATAAAAAAATGTATTCAGAAGTTTCAAGGTTGCAGTTCTTACAATAGTGCAGAAAATCGATAATATATATATATATATATATATATATATATATATATATATATATAAGGCAACATTTTTGTGCGTGTGTCTGTTTAACTGCCTGTATGTCTGTATTTTTTCAGCCCTTTTATTTTAGTTTTTGCTTCGGGTTTGGCTCTAACTAGGTATAATTATAGTTCTTAGTCTCAGCCATGATACCATTTACTCATAGGACTTATTTAGCCTTCAAAATTCAGTTTAGGACGAGAAAAACGTATTTGATATCGATAGCAGGAAATCGAAGTTTGACTAACGTCTATTTATTTTTCTTTTAGTCTACGGTTTCGCTTTAACTATTGCTTTTAGTCTTTCGTGCCAACGTCCAAATAGTCTGAGTTCCAGGATCATGGATTAGTTTTAAAGCTTTCATTACATCCGAGCAACGCCGGGCTATACTGCTAGTATACATATATATATATATATATATATATATATATACTTGGTGCGATTGGTAAATTGTCGCAATTGTTTTATTTTTTCAAATATTCTTTAGGCTGAATCTGAGCTCCAGGACCATGGATTAGTATTAAAGCTTTCATTACACCCGAGCCACGCCGGGCTATACTGCTAGTCAAATTAATAGATAAATAAGATTTTGTAGACTGCATCTTACAGTGGGGTCATTGTCTGAGAGAAGCAAGAGTACATGACGCACTTATCTCCGTTGAGTTTCAGAAACGGCATACGGTACTGCTTGGCATTCGCACCGGTATCTCCTATACGAACATTTCAGGGTGTTCGGATGATAATCTGGGACAGTGCAAAGAATCTGGAAGGAGCTGGATGATACATACATTCAGCAGGATTGGGTTTGGAGCGATCACTTTTGATGCCTCTATCCATCTTTCCACTGGGCCACAGACCCATCAGGAAGGCCTACATCTATTTGACCTGGGCCAATAGGATGCTTGCAAAAAGATATTATGTCTGGCAACGGGACTGTGTATCATGCCACACAAGTAAGAGAACAGGATCATAGCTGTCAAACAATTTGTGCAACCACATCAGCCCTTATATCTGACTACCTAACTTCTCAGACTGCAACCCCCTTGATTATAAGGTTGTTTTATCGTGGAACTAGCAGTATAGCCCGGCGTTGCTCGGGTGCAATGAAATCTTTAAAACTAATCCATGGTCCTGAAGCTCAGGCTCTTTGGACGTTGGCACAAAAAAAAATAGTTGTTTCCAGTTAAAGAGAAACTGTAGCCTGAAAGAAAAATGAATGGATGTAAGTCAAATTTTGAAGTTTGGTGAGAATCAGATAAAAATTGTGGATTTGTATAAAGGACATACAGACAGATAAACAGACACAGACACAAACATCTTGCCTTTTATACATATATATTTTCGATTTTCTGCTCTATTGTACGTACTGCAATCTTGAAATTTCTGAATATCGTTTCTTATGTCTTTGTCTATGAGTGTACCAAATTTGATTAAAATCGGACCACTCCTTCTATAACCAGATTTTTTCGATTATCGATTTTCGATATTTATCGGGGGTACCTCGACACAAAATCTAGATAAGAACACTCACAGACGCTTATAGTACAACTGTGTAAATTTTTAAGAAAATTGATTCAGCCGTTTCGGAGTCTATAGGCAACGGACACACACACACACACACACACACACACACACACACACACACACACACACACACACACAGAGAAAGTTCCATTTATAAAATAAGTTTAGATTAAGTGATACATAATGGAATGTAGATAAACTAGTTTATTACCAGAATGGTCCAACCAAGATGTATATACAATATTTACAGTCTCTCGCAGTAGTAGGTGTTACTTTCCGAAGTCCCTGATAATGAGAACTCCCTGTGCTAAGTGCACATTGTCGTTTATACATCCGGGCGACCGGATGTCACATGGTATGAGCCACGACACAACAAATATGTAGAGTGCAGTTTCGCAAGAAACCAACAAAACTATTGTAATACTAAAGATATACTGAAGGCAAGCATTATGGAAGTATTCATCAAATTAACCAAGGCAACTATCCAGAAGAGTTGCAGGAGATTCCAAAGTCGTCTGAAGGCCGTCGTTAAAGCCAAAGACAATTTTATTGGGTAAATTTACTCTTCAGTATTTCTAGATATTTTTGTGTCATTTTGGTACATATCCGTTAAAATGAGATGTCAGTATTATTTTCATTTATGCGTAATTTAGATGACAATTTAACCGTCGCAAAGCTGTAAATCAAATTATGGAAAAAATCGCGTTATAAGAGAATCCCACCTATTAAACATCTCTCCCCTAGTACCAACCTCATCTTATTTAACTATGGAAATGGCGTGTTAAATGTTAAATAATAAATAAATAGAAACACGCTCACTCGAATTCTAACCGCGCTCAAAACCCTGAATAAACGCTATTAATAGTATTTTAAACAAAAATAAAATCAATCTTACAAGGGAAATTAAGAAAACCTATAAACAAACTCGTTTGAAAATGGCTAAAGAAGTGGTTGAAAGTGCTTTGAACAATAGACAACATGGATGTTTTTGTATTTCCTTTATTCTCGTTAAAAAGAAAAAATGGATTTTTTCCTTGCCGTCATGTCTAAAGAAAACTGTTTCTGACCAAATGACTCTTCAGAAATGAATTGAGTTCTTTCGGTGACTGGTGTGTGTATACACTGCTTACATACAACACGTTAAAATTTTCCGTTTCTTTATGCATGCGCCTATGGCTTAGGGAGTAACGACTCAGACTGACACTAAATCGGCCGTGTTTCGATCCCGGGCAGAAACAAGTGGATGTTTTTTAGCCACACTGATGAGCCATGATCCAGCAAAACAGATTTGTATATGGATGACTAATATATATATGTATATATATATATCATAGATTTATGGATATAGGATGCGAGAGATAGTGACAAAATTTTGAAAATTCCTCGTCTTATTAACAAGTGTGTAAAAATATTCCACTGTGTTTTTTTAAACATAGCATCTATGCAGGAAGAAGATGCCATTTTCATCCTCTTGGCGTCAGTTGAGACTGACACCTTATTTTTTTTAAGATATTGCAGCCGCTTTCTTAAATTTCGCATTTTCTTGAATTCATATTGAAACGTGGAAATTGTGGAATATATCAAAGTGAAATTTGCACCTTCAAGAAATATGGGGAAAAATAATGTAATTTTAATTCATATCATTCTCGTGTCAGTCTAAACTAACACCTTATTTTTCAATATCTATCTATAATATTCTATTTACACTATTATTGTGTTGCTAGGTGTATTCTTATTTGCATCAAATAAAAAACATACTTCTTCATGTGCCGTGTCCCTTCAGGACGTAGGCGATCATGGACTTCCACTTGGCTCCGACTCTTGTCGTTCTCAATAATTTTTCTCTTGGTATCTATTCCAAGCCCCGTTGCGTCAACCATTTGTTGACCTAACAAGTACGTCTCGCTCTGCTTTCCCTGTCTCTTCTATTTATCCGACCGGTGAGTATCAAGTTCTCCAGAGCCTCCTTCCTCATTAACTGTCCAAGGAACCTCATTTGTCTCTTCCTAATATTCCTGAGTTTTCTTCTCGTTTGCATCATTTCCAACATCTCATCGTTGCACACGTGCCCTGTCCAAGGTATCCTCAGCATCCTTCTGTAAAACTACATTTCTGGGGCTCCAAGCTTCTCCTTCATCGTTTTAAAGTCTATAGGTAACACACACACACACACACACACACACACACACAGACACATACACACACACACACACACACACACACAATGTTCCATTTATAAATAAGTTTAGATTATTGTTTAACACACACACACACACACACACACACACACATATATATATATATATAAATTCACTACCAGCCATAATTATTAGACTATCCCAGTCTTTTAAAAAATGATGTATTTCATACTATTTTTTGTATTTATTGCCAAGTGAATAATTGTAAATGAAAATTTATTATCGTCCAGCATTCAGTTCCATATAGAAAGACAGATTTCACAGTTTTCTTGAGGTTTATGCTCAATTCCTTCTTTTCACTTTTTTTGCTAACTTCTAGAAGGTCCTGCATTTTCCTTTCCGTGTCTGCTATCAGCTCCGTGTCATCTGCGTATCAGATATTGTTGAGATTATGGACGCCAATGACGAATCCTGACAAAAACAGACATACTATTCAATCTCTCACACATTTTATGTACTACTAGATTTTTTTTTTTTTTTTAATCATTTCACCCCGAGCAAGGCAGAAACGCCACTGATGTGCAGGGGGTTACATAAATGTAGAAAGATTAATTAGAAAAGAGTGAGGAGTACAAGCTAGTTAGAAAGGAACAATAGAAAGCTGAGAAAGCAGGTGCAATGACAGATACATGGGCGGAGAGAACGTGAAGATTATACAGGGGAGGGGAGAGAGCTAGAGTCCAGTGGTTAGTAGGTGAGTATTAACTTTGCTTTTAAATTTCTGGAGGTCGTAAAGACACACCCAAAACTATATATATATATATATATATATATATATATATATATATATTTTAATCATTTTACCCCGAGCAAGGCGGAAACGCCACTGATGTGCAGGGGGTTACATAAATGTAGAAAGATTAATTAGAAAATAGTGAGGAGTAAAAACTAGTTAGAAAGGAACAATAGAAAGCAGGTGCAATGACAGATACATAGGTGGAGAGAAAGGGAAGGTTATACAGGGGTGGGGAGAGAGCTAGAGTCCAGTGGTTAGTAGGTGAGTATTAACTTTGCTTTTAAATTTCTGGAGGTCGTAGCCGTCAGGAAAGCAAGAATATGGGAGTGAGTTCCACAGGCGGGAAGTGCGAGAGAGGAAGCTGCAGGAGTAGAATTGTCGTCTGCGTTTGGCTAACCTGACTGTGAATGGGTGGGACCCAGTTGCCAGTCTGGTTGCACGGGTAAACACCTGTTGAGGAGGCATCAGTGACTTAAGCTCATCCGAGCAGAAGCCATGAAAGTATTTATAGAAGAGACAGAGGGAGGCCACATTTCGACGATGGGAAAGTGGCTGCAGACGAGTCGCCAGATCAGTACCTATCACATTACAGACTCTCCTTTGGAGCTTGTCAAGAACACTGAGGAGAACGGCAGGGGCACCTGACCATAAATGGCAGCAGTACTCCATGCACGGACGGATGGTTGACTTGTATATATGCAGGATGGATTCAGGTGGAAAAAACATCCTGGATCGACATAGTGACCCAATCTTCTTAGCAGATTACAATATATGTAAAACATAACCAGTGATTATCAGTAGATTGATAGTGCGATACGTGACATGTTAGAATGCGTGACTACCACTTTGAAGTCCCTTATCTTAGAGAGTTCCAATCAAGGGGAATAGGATTTTTTCTAATTAGTTTCTTTGTTATAAACGTCCGTTTTAATAACTATTTAAATTCTGCTGTCCTCATCTTTATTGCCATGCTCACGGTTCAGTGGATAATAGCGTTGGTTTCTGTTCAGTCAGATAAGTGTCATACGTGATACACGCTTGGGCGATCATGTCTCAAAAGAGACATGACTGACTGGGCAGAAGATGACACCGCAGTAGGTTGCCATTGCTTTCTGCGGTAGATTAGTTGCCAGCCAAGGATATAGAACCCTATCTGTCCTGTTATTTGACTCATAGCTAGAGAGAGAAGCGATGCTTTATATTATTACGTACCAATTAGTGGGGGATCAGTTTATTACTTCATAACAATAGATAACCGATCCCCCAGTTTATGACCAGTAGAAGCTTTAATCATGATTCCAACTGCTATTATCTTCAGTCAGTTAGTTAAGTGCCATACATGATACACACTTTTGACGATCATGTCTTTTTCTAGACATGACTGACTGGGCAACTCTCTTCCATATACTTGCTTTCCTGACGGCTACAACCTCCAGGAATTTAAATGCAATATCAATTCCCATTTCTTATCCAACTGACTCCATTTATTTCTACATTCCCCCGTATAACATGTTCTTTTCCTTTCTCTCTACCTTCGCAACTGTTTTCACACTTGTGTTTCCATCTTTATCCTGCCCTTTCTCTGACACCCCCTGTAACTGGTTTGTCTTTCTCTTCACTCTCCTCCTACCTAAAACTTTAACTCTTATGTAGCCCTCTGCACATCAATGGCGGTACCGCCTTGCTTAGGGGGAAATGATAAAAAAAAATATCGAATTTTGCTATGTAAGATTTAGTCTCTAACAAGGACTTCATCTCAAATATAATTCTACTCTATTATTGCGTGAGGCTTACCTCAATATAGCGTGCGGTCTACCTCAATATAGAATGAGGTTACCCACCCGTTTCGACTACAGAGTGAGATCTACCACAGCATCGAACTATACCATAATATTGTGTATAAATACCCTTTTTGCCGTAATCGAATTAATCAAGGTATAACAGTCACTTTTGCGTAGGGTGTTACAAGGGGAAAAAGCGAAAAGAGAAACAAGATACAAGGTCTACCTCAATATAGCCTGAGGTCTACCTCCAGTTTCGACTATGGAGTCAGAACTAGCGCAGCATCGAACTATAATATAATTTTGTATGTGTATACACTTATTTTTTAATCGAATTCACCCCAAGCAATGCGTAACTGTCACTTTGAACAGCAGCGAAAAGAGTAACAAAATAATGGGTGTGTCGGGGAAAGGATAAGAAAAATATGTAGAACTAGAGGATAAAATGTTGCAATTAATATCATAGTCCTGTAGCTTGCGCAGAAGGCCAACATGCCAAACCCTGTCAAATTGTTCAAGATATCCAGGGCAACAGCTCGAGCTTCGCCGTTCTTATGAAGAGCCTGTTATATGTATTCAGTGATGGTCGTTAGCATTTCAGCAGCAGATTTGTCGAAGCCAGAGCCATTCTGTTTTGTCAGACAATATATATTTATTTAAAACTTATATTAAAATTTATATATCTATATATATATATATATATAGGTAAAAATAAACACATTTGAGTAAAGTATTAAGAAACAGGACAATTTCGCTAGAAACAAAGAGGAAGAGTACTGGATTGCTATGTGATGTCGGTTCTTCAATATGGCACTGAATGCTGAACAATATCATCAAAGATGAAGGAAAAACTAGAAGCAGCCAAAATGTGGTTCTGCAGAAGCATACTGGATATAAAGTGGGGGATCAGTTCCATATAACAATCAATATATAAACTGACTCCTCACTTTGTGGCCACAGCAGTTTCTATACATTTCTATTCCTGAGATCCAAAAGCACAAGGATGCATTCCAGAAACTGAGCAGAGTATTAAGAAACAGGACAATTTCGCTAGAAAGAAAGAGGAGAGTACTGGATTGCTATGTGATGTCGGTTCTTCAATATGGCAGTGAATGTTGGACAATATTTCGAAGATGAAAAGAATAACAAAATAATATGTGTGTCGGGGAAGGGATAAGAAAAATATGTATTGCTTGCATTAAAACGTTTAAAACAAACAAAACAAAAAACAAAGGTTGGTCAATTTATTAGAAAGGGGAGTTCGATTCTCACTTCGCGTGTCAGAATGTCATTTGTTCAATTTAGTACCCAACTAGGAGTTTATTTCATACATAATTTACTAATACAATCGATAATTTTCTTATTGCGTGCCCTCTGACTCTAGCCTTGTGTCAGATGAAATTTTAAATAATAGGTAAAGAGAATGCATTCACTATGCTTATTTGGTAAGATATAAGTGCTTTCGCGTTGTGCGAGAAATCATCATATACAAGGCTCAAGAGTCACTCAAGGTAGGGAGTTATTGTTAAAATGGTAATGGTAAATGTCGTGTGATATATAAATTAAAGAGTAATGGGTAGAAAGTGAGTATTATGAGTTTAAAGAGAATAGATAATAATTGACCCTTGATCTCAATGAAGACCAAACGATGGATTGGAATAAAAATAGTAAAACAGAATCGTTTTTTTATTTTTTTCTTCATCATAACATATTTATTGGTTTAAGTGATGGTACTTGACAGACGTGGAAATGAAGGAAGCAAATCACTGAGAAACAGAAAGTTTCAAATTGTTTAGAATAATGAAACTGATATGACCCAAACATCATCAGGCAAGGTTTTGGCCTTTGTATTTTGGGATGCGTAAGGTATGTTGTGCGTTGTGGTGCGGTGGATATCGGCTCGGAACGAGAAATCGGGGAGCCGAGTTCGAATTTCAGTTGAATCCAATTTATTCACTTACGCGCAAATACCCTTGGGAAAGGTATTAATCCGTTTATTCCTTCTAGTTATGGGTTAAATAACAGGACAGATTGGGTTCTATAGCCTTGGCTGGCAACCAGTCTACCGCAGAAAGCAATGGCAACCTACTGCGAGATAATCTTCTGCCCAGTCAGTCATGTCTCTTTCGAGACATGATTGCCCAAGCGTGTTTCACGTATGGCACTTAACTGACTGAAGGTATGTGCGTTGTGGTGCATTGGATATCGGCTCGGAACGAGAAATCGGGGAGCCGAGTTCGAATTTCAGTTGAATCCATTGTATTCACTTACGCGCAAATACCCTTGGGAAAGGTATTAATCCGTTTATTCCTTCCAGTTATGGGTTAAATAACAGGACATATTGGGTTCTATAGCCTTGGTCGGTAACCAGTCTACCACAGAAAGCAATGGCAACCTACTGCGGGATAATCTTCTGCCCAGTCAGTCATGTCTCTTTGGAGACATGATCGCCCAAGCGTGTTTCACGTATGGCACTTAACTGACTGAAGGTATTTTCGTCATCGATTACCTTAAGAAAGGAAGAACCAGCAATAGCGAATATTATATTGCATTATTGGTGCGTTTGAAGGAAGAAATCGCCAAAAAAACGACCACAAATAAAGAAAAAAATGATCTTTCACGAAGAAAATGCACCATGTCATGAGTGGAAAATAACGATGGCAAAACTAGGTGAATTGCACTTTGAATTGATTCCGCATCCACACTAATCTCCAGATTTGGCATCTACCGATTACTGCTCGTTTGAAGACCTCAAAAGAATGCTCCATGGAAAGGTATTTAGTTCCAATGAAAAAGTCATATTGGAAACTGAGGCGTATTTTAAGGCCAAAGATGAATCGTTCTAAAAAAAAAAAATCAAATTGTTAGAAATGCGTTGGAATCAGTGTATCACCCTAGAAGGACCCTATGTTGATGAATAAAACCGAATTGTGTCTAAAAGTTGTTGTTTTATTAGTCAGGCCCGGGATTTATTGAGTGATGTGTTAGCTATACTGCCTTGTTTGGGATGAAAGGATAAAAAATGACAGATTGTTTAGATTCTGCTCAATAGGGCAGGTCGAATTTGATTTTCGCTGTGTGCGATTTAGTATCTAACTAAGACTTCATCTCACAAATAATGCACTACTAGAGTCGATAGATTTCATTTTGTGTGCTCCACGAGTCTAACCTTGTGTCAGACTAAATTTTAAATAATCGGTAAAGAATAATACATTTACTATGATTATTTGGTAAGATATCAGTGTCTTCGTATTATACAAGAATTCATCATATACAAGTCTCAAGATTCACTCAGGGTCGACGATTACTGTTGAAATGGTAACTATGAATGGAGTGTGTTATATTATGAGAATGCAAAGAATATATAATATATACGGCTCAAGAGTCACTCAGGGTAGTTGATTACGATTAAAATGGTATTAATAATGGAGTGTACTATATTATGAAGTTGCGAAGGATAGATAACAATTGACGAAGATCAAGGATTAAAATGAACCAATTCATGATTGCTTTCAGCTATTTCGATTAGGGCCTAGAGAATCTAATACTCACAAAACGACTAGAGGAAAAAAGTGACAAGGGAAAAAAGAGCGTTACATGCGTGATAAGCTCGAATAAATGGATGATGTAACGGAGGTTGGGAGAGATACCAAGAGGAAAAATATTGGAAACGACAAGAGACAGGGCCAAGTTAAAGTCCATGATCATCTTATATATATATATATATATATATATATATATATATATATATATATATATATAAGCGTTTCACCTCGAGCAAGGCGGAAATTCCACTTCCGCGCAGGCGGGCTACATAGAGTGGAGAAAGGATAGTTAAATATAGGAAATGTCAGAGGGTGGGTGATAGGCGGGTAAGGATAACGAGAATGAGGGTTGGGTAGATGAGAGTGTTCTGAGAATAATTGGAAGTTAGTGTGATAGGAGGTGTCTATTGACCCTACATTTAAACATCTGGAGATTGTAGCTGTCGGGAAAGCAGACTTGTGGAAGGGAATTCCACAGGCGGGAAGCGCGAGAAAAGAAGCTGTTGGAGTAGAAATTACGGTTACGGTTACATCTGTTTAACTGTAAAAGGGTGAGACCTAGTTGCTAATCTAGTATCTCGTGTAAATTTGTGCTTAGGTGGCACCAGTGATCTAAGTTCATCGGAGCAGAAGCCATGAAAGTACTTGTAGAAGAGACACAGGGAAGCCACATCACGCCGGTGAGATCTACGTCCGAAAAGGCGTATGAAGGAGTTCTGTCATTTGTAGATGCATTGAAACGATTTTTAAGACATTTGTTTTACTAAGTAAGCAATCGGCAAACAGGGATTCAGTCGAGCTCGCTTGAGAGCTAATTGAATTCGCGAATCAATTGCAAAGTCCAGTTAAATTCGTTCAGTGAAACACAAGATCGTTTATTTATATTATTTCTTTATAATAGCAGATATAAATTATTGGTTTCACTGATAAAACATAATTGATACGGAAATGATCGGAGTAAATGACTGAGAAACCGAAAGTTTCAAGCTTTTCCGAATAATGAAACTTGTATGAAAAGAAGTTTATTTATTTTCAAAGATACGAGGCTTGATTGATACGTAAAGTTTCCAATGATATAAAATAATTCTTAAATAAGATAGAATAATGAAACTTATTAAAATGAAATGAATTTTATTTCTCTTTAAAATAATTGATTGATAAGTACGATCTTCAAGCCTATAAAACTATTTTTAGGGAGAATAATGAAACTGGTATCAAAATGAATGAAATTTATTTGTCTTCAAGATTATAAGGGCTATTCCACAAATAAGGTGTCTAATTCTTTAAAAGAAGTTTTAGACCTGATAGAATAATGAAACTGGTATCAAAATGAAGGAAATGTATTTGTCTTCAATATTATAAGGGCTATTCCTCAAATAAGGTGTCTAATTCTTTAAAAGAAGTTTTAGACCTGACAGAATAATGAAACTGGTATCAAAATGAAGGAAATGTATTTGTCTTCAATATTATAAGGGCTATTCCTCAAATAAGGTGTCTAATTCTTTAAAAGAAGTTTTAGACCTGACAGAATAATGAAACTGGTATCAAAATGAAGGAAATTTATTTGTTTTCAAGATTATAAGGGCTATTCCACAAATAAGGTGTCTAATTCTTTAAAAGAAGTTTTAGACCTGATAGAATAAGGAAGCTGGTATCAAAATGAAGGAAATTTATTTGTTTTCAAGATTATAAGGGCTATTCCACAAATAAGGTGTCTAATTCTTTAAAAGAAGTTTTAGACCTGACAGAATAATGAAACTGGTATCAAAATGAAGGAAATTTATTTGTCTTCAAGATTATAAGGGCTATTCCTCAAATAAGGTGTCTAATTCTTTAAAAGAAGTTTTAGACCTGATAGAATAATGAAACTGGTATCAAAATGAAGGAAATTTATTTGTCTTCAAGATTATAAGGGCTATTCCTCAAATAAGGTGTCTAATTCTTTAAAAGAAGTTTTAGACCTGATAGAATAATGAAACTGGTATCAAAATGAAGGAAATGTATTTGTCTTCAAAATTATAAGGGCTATTTCTCAAATAAGGTGTCTAATTCTTTAAAAGAAGTTTTAGACCTGATAGAATAATGAAACTGGTATCAAAATGAAGGAAATTTATTTGTTTACAAAATTATAAGGGCTATTCCACAAATAAGGTGTCTAATTCTTTAAAAGAAGTTTTAGACCTGATAGAATAATGAAACTGGTATCAAAATGAAGGAAATTTATTTGTTTACAAAATTATAAGGGCTATTCTACAAATACGGTGTCTAATTCTTTAAAAGAAGTTTTAGACCTGATAGAATAATGAAACTGGTATCAAAATGAAGGAAATTTATTTGTCTTCAAGATTATAAGGGCTATTCCTCAAATAAGGTGTCTAATTCTTTAAAAGAAGTTTTAGACCTGATAGAATAAGGAAGCTGGTATGAAAATGAAGGGATTTTTTTTTTAAAATTATATAAGCAAAATGATAAGTAAGGTCTACGATCCTCTAAAACAAGTTTTAAACCTGATAAAATAACGAAACTAATGTTACAAATGGCGGCCAATTATATCTTTATACATTAATGAACTGAATGATAGGTAAGTCCTGCCATTCTGTAGATCAGACTTTAAATCAGACAGTATAATGCAACTGGTATCAAAATGAATACATTTTATTTCTCTTTAAAATTACGAAAGATTGAGTGAAACGTAAGGCTCCCGATTATATAAAATAAGTATTTTCCCAAACAGAATACTAAAATTATATCAAAATGACGTAAATGCATTTCTTTTCAAAATCTTCCTCCATATCGCTTTTACCAGTCTTATTACGTATATTTGTTCACAACATTTTCATTTCGATATTTTGTTTTTATTAAATTTAATTCCATTCGTGAGTAAAGTGCACTTGGCACGCAATTTCTTATTGCCAACTATTAATTCACTGAATTCAAGTGAATAAGAAACGAAGAAAATATTAACATCGTTCAAAGCATTAATTTAAAACAGTACTCAATGTAGAAATAGAGCTATGAATTATAGTTTAGAACATTTACAAATTACAATCTACTACAAAAGTGTTTGTTTCGACATTGAAAGGACAATGTTGCATCAGGTAGTAAACGCTTTTTTTGAAAGATGGAAAATTCGCTTTCTAATATTGGTAAAAAATTTTGTGTGCAAGGTAAAGCGAATAGAAAAAATGAGAAATCGGAATTGGTGATTGTAAAAGAGACATTGAATAAAAAGTGGAAAAAGGGAGAGAAAGAGAAAGGTAGAAGAAACATGGTGAAAAGTTTCAGGGAAAGGCGCCAGGTTTAATAATAGAAAATAAAATATGGTCATATACAGACTTTGATGACCTCTTTGATGATCTCTTATTTATATACAAACTAGCAGTATAGCCCGGCGTTGCTCGGGTGCAACGAAAGCTTTAAAACTAATCCATGGTCCTGGAGCTCAGACTCTTTGGACGTTGGCACGAAAGACTAAAAATCAATAGTTGTTTCCAGTTAAAGCGAAATAATAGACTGAAAAAAGATGAATGGATGTAAGTCAAATTTTGAGTTCCTAGTATCGATATCAGATCAGTTTTTTCGTCGTAAACTGAATTTTGAAGGTTAAATAAGTCCTCTGAGTAAATGGTATCATGGCTGAGACTAAGAACTACAATTATACCTACTTAGAGCCAAACCCAAAGCAAAAACTAAAATAAAAGGGGTGAAAAAATACAGACATACAGGCAGATAAACAGACACACACAGAAACATCTTGCTTTATATATATATATATATATATATATATAATCGATGTTATGCACTATTGTAAGAACTGTAATCTTGAAAATTCTGAATATCGTTTCTTATGTTTTTGTCTATGAGTGTATCAAATTTGATTAAAATCGGACCAGTCGTTCTATAACCTGATTTTTTCGATTATCGATTTTCGATATTTATCGGGGGTACCTCGACGCAAAATCTAGCTTATAATACGCGCAGACGTTCATAGTACAAATGTATAAATTTTCAAGAAAATCGGTACAGCCGTTTCGGTGTCTATAGCTAGCAGACACACACACACACAAACACACACACACACACACACGCAAAGTTTCATTTATAAATATGTTTAGGTCAGACATATTAGCCATTTATAAATAACGGTATTACTCACTGCCATCAAACATTGAACTGACAAGAAGCATATTTGAACATTTCATTTGATAATGCCGAAGGAATACCAGGTGCTGTAATCTTGACGTACGAATAGAAAATAACTCTAAATTATTAATCAGAGAGACGAGTTACAATTCCACTTGGTTTCATAATATATGCTCACACGCATATTCTCTTGTGAAAGTTATGAATCCCCCCCAATCTATATATGTTTTAATTAGTAAGGGTTTTATCACTAAACCATTATTATCTAAAAAAATCTTACAATCTAAAAAACATTTTCTGACTTTAAATAATCCGAAAAGGATTGATAAACAATAAAAAACGAATTAATAATCAGATGCTGACTTGTTCCACAGTTTTTTAAATTTATTCACTTTCTTTGAGATACAAATGTATAGAAACTAGTGTGGCCAAAAATTAGGGATCAGTTTATATATTGACTGTAATACAGAGTTAATCGCCGTCTTTATATCCACATACATAATTTCTTGTTTGTTTATCAAGTTCTGATTAGATATGATTGCATCCCGTCTTTTCACCCATGATTAACTAGCAAAATTTGTATCGCTAAACCATTATTATCTAAAAAGTTCTTAGAATCTAAAAAGATATTTTCTGACTTTAAATAACCTGCAAAGGGTTGATAAACAATAAAAAACGAAATAATAATCAAATACTGACTAGTTACACAGTCTTTTAAATTTATTCACTTTCTTTGATATACTAATGTATAGAAACTAACGTGGCCAAAAAATTAGGGATCAGTTTATATATTCATTGGAAGATAGAATTTATCTTCTCGTTATTGCCACATAATAATTTCTTGATTGTTTATCATGTTCTGATCTAATCTTATTTATCAATGGAACTTTGTCTCTGTGTGTGTGTGTCTGTCTGTGTGTGTGTCTTTTACCTACAGATTCCGAAACGGCTGAACCGATTTTCTTGAAAATTTACACAGTTGTACTATAAGCGTCTTCGAGCGTTCTTAGCTAGGTTTTGTGTCGAGGCACCCCCGATAAATATCGAAAATCGATAATCGAAAAAATCGTGTTATAGAAGGAGTCGTCCGATTTTAATCAAATTTGATATACTCATAGACAATGACATAAGAAACGATATTCAGAAGTTTCAAGATTACAGTTCTTACAATAGTTAAGAAAATCAATAATATATATATAAAAGGCAAAATGTTTGTGTGTGTGTCTGTTTATCTGCCTGTATGTCTGTATTTTTTCACCCCTTTTATTTTAGTTTTTGCTTTGGGTTTGGCTCTAAGTAGGTATAATTGTAGTTCTTAGTCTCAGCCATGATACCATTTAATCAGAGGACTTATTTAGCCTTCAAAATTCAGTTTACGACGAAAAAAACTTATCTGATTCGATACCAGGAACTCAAAATTTGACTTACATCCATTCATTTTTCTTTCAGTCTACGGTTTCGCTTTAACTGGAAACAACTATTGCTTTTTAGTCTTTCGTGCCAACGTCCAAAGAGTCTGAGCTCCAGGACCATGGATTAGTTTTAAAGCTTTCATTACACCCGAGCAATGGCGGGCTATGCTGCTAGTTAGGTGTAAATGTATTTCATCTCCATCGTTAATAAGACTTGTATCAATAAACCATTATTATTTGAAACTGACAAAAAATAGGTTGATAAATCGTGGAAAACAATTCAGTCAATCATTCAATTGATAATGCCGAATACAACTTTAGAGACATTTTCTCTAAAATTTTAGCGACGCCACTCGGCCGGAGATTCCACTTCTTCTTCAACTCTCGCGAAATTGGTTAAGTAAGCGTTCGATTTTATTTGCTGGCCTCCGAATACTTGCCCGCAGAATCATTCAGACTTAAAAAAGCGTGAATGAAAACCGATGTCAATTTTGTGCCTGTATACGACGCTCGATTAATGTGTCTGTCAACAGCCAGTGGCATGATTCGAGGCTTCTGCCTTTTTATATTTTAAATACTGCTTTGGCTTTTATAGCACACTTCAAGCAAAATGTACGATGTGATTTTTTTTTTCATTGTGTATTTTCGACTTCGAGTGCATCCATTATCGATAATATGTGCGTCTGTCACACAACCGGTCTTTTCAGTTGGGAAAAGAAGCGACCGACTGCTATTGAGTAAACTATTCACTTTTCTTCATGAATTTTGAGCAGTTATCAATGAAGTACATACATTTTTTTTATCTGGATTTAAATCGTTTGCAGAAATGTTTTATTTTTATTGGTCAATTTATGATTGTCTTGAATCGGAAGTGACGTGTTTTTGTCGATACTTGACAGCCGACATTCAAATGGCGTCTTTGTCTTCTACATTCTAAATAATGTCACTCGCTGAAAAAAACATGTTCTTTTCCAGTAAAGGTGGAGAGGGATTTATTTATAGGGACATAAACATTCGTTGTATGAAATGCATGAGCAGAGGAAGAAGCCTACAAATGCAACCGATTCACAATAAATATCTTATACAAATAAATCAGGTGATAAATTATAGGATAACTTATTGTGTAGAATAAACCTTACTAAAAAAATAGTTAGGTAAGATTAGTTTATATAGGCATCCAATAAATACAGTAGACACAAGCTGAATTTAAAAAAAAAAAGCAGAATATAAATTTTATGTTAACACACAAAATGAATGAATTACAGAAATTAAATGCATTGCATTCCAAATGATGATGAAGATCAATAATGTATATGTAAAAATTATCAATTTAAATGAAATATGTCTTTTTAAAATAAAATTACAATACGACATAAGGTTCTCAGAAAAGGAAATTACATTTTTTTTTAATCGTGTCTCCCCAAGCAAGGCATTCCACTGCCACTATAGCGCAGGGGGTTACATAGAGCGATTGGGTACAGGAAATGTCAGAAGGAGGGTAATAGACGACTTAGGATGTACATAGGGAGAGAGTTGGAGAGAGTGGGTGTGAGTTAGTGTATTAGGAGTTGTCTATTGATCCTACATTTAAACTCTTGGAGGTTGTAGCCGTCGGAGAAGCAAGCATGCGGTAGGGAATTCCACAGGCGGGAAGTGCGAGGAAAGAGGCTGTTGGAGTAGAAATTGCGGTTACATTTCATCGGTTTCACTCTAAAAAGGTGCGACCTAGTTGCCAATCTAGTATCTCGTGCAAATTCACATCTAGGGGGCACCAGTGATTTAAGTTCGTCAGAGCAGAAGCCATGAAAGTATTTATAGAAGAGGCACAGGGACGCCACGTCACGCCGGTGAGAGAGAGACTGTAGACGGTCAGCCAAGTCGGTATCAATCACATTACAGATTCTTCGCTGTATTGTGTCAAGAACCCCGAGGGAAAATGGAAATAAAGAGAAAATCCTTTTCTGAAAGGTTTTCAAAGAATGGGTAGAATTTTCGAAATTAAGTTCCAGATAACATTGAAGAATAAGACAAGCACATCAGTAAGAGTTTTTTTTTTCTTGATGTGAGAGTGATTTTGATACTCCTTTTATTTTTTGTCCGGTGTTTGTCAAATTGTTTTTGCTTTCCTGGACCGAGGCTACCTGAGTTCAGCATTAGCTGTTCATCGACTCTGAAACTTACCTCCAAAGTCCCCTTTTTATAACCAGTTCCAAATTCACTTCTCGAAGTTTCCAGTGAAACTTTTAATTGGTTTAAGATAAAAAAAAAAAAAAAACGAAAAAAAAAAACAAAACGCAGCTATTTTCTCATCAACAGAAATGTACCAAAAATATTTCCGAAATTCAAAATTCTAACAACAGTCAACGGCAGCATCCGCTTTCTCTCTGAAAGGCAAACAATGCACACTGAAGCGGTTCCTTCAGGTCGTAGGCGATCATGGACTTCCACTTGGCTCTGTCTCTTGTCGCTCTCAATAATTTTTCTCTATCTATCTCTTCTAACCTCTGTCAACCATTTGCTCAGACCTCAAAAGTCTGTCTCGCGCTGCTTTCCCTGTCTCTCCTTCCGTTTATACGACCTGTGAGTATCAAGTTCTCTAGGCCCTCCTTTCTCATTACGTGTCCCAGAAACCTCATTAGTCTCTTCCTGATATTTAGTATCAGTTTTCTTTTCGTGTTCATCCTTTTCAACACCTCATCGTTCCACATGTGCTCTGTCCATGGTATCCTCCGTATCCTTCTGTAAAACCACATTTCTGCTGCCTCAAGCCTCTCCTTCATCTTTGATGAAATTGTACAGCATTCAATTCTATGCAAAAGAACAGATATCCTCACAGCAATCCAGTACTGTTTTTTTTTTGTTTCTAATGAGATTTTGCTGACTTTCAGTACTCTGATTAGCTTCTGAATTACGTCTTTGGCCATGTCAATGTATCTTTGGATTTCAATATCTCACTTTCCATCCTCTGTCAAAACACTTCCCAGGTATTTGAATTTTTTACTTGTTTTATTTTAGATTCTCCGAGTTGCAGTTGGCATATTTTTCTCCTCTTTTAGCTGATGACAATACATTCAGTTTTCTTGAGGTTTATGCTAGGTCCTTTCTTTTCCCTTTCTTTTGCTTAATTTTAAGTAATTTTATTTGATTTACTCAACAAATGCTTTTACAAGAAAAAAAAACTTGCTACAAAACAAATTTAATCTTTAGTATAATAGTCGTTTGCTTTCATCGCAGCCTTCATTCTGTCAGGCATTGACATCAAAAGTTTCTTCGATGTATCTAATAGTATCTCCCGCCAAGCAGTTTGTATTTATTCCCAAAGTGTGTCATGCGAAGTAACATTAGATTTACCAATTTTTTAAAGAAAAAAGTCAGTCATATCCAAGGATAATAGAATAATGAGTAGTTTCAAAATAACTTGTTTAATAGAAAATAGGAAAAATTAAATATAACTTCTTTTAATACATTTCTTTTACACCTAGTTTTAAATAATCAATATTTATTAGCAATTTACTTGGCTTTTCACCCTGTATTTGAATCTCAGTGAGGTTTTTAGGAAAATCACACACTGTCCTAATACTTTTGCACACTACTGGTAGTGTGCAAAAGTGTTAGGACAAGTGTGATTTTAAACTTTATTTTGATGTCTCATAAAAGATAAAATAGTTCTTGTCTTAATACTTTTGCACAATACTGTATGTAGACAGAAAAAGATAAAGGCGTAATATAGTGGAGTAACATATACCCAGGGTTTCTCAACCATTTCTTTTTAAGACATACCCCATGCACATCCAAATTCATAGCCTCAAGTATTTTCCCAAGAAGTCAACCATCTAGGTACTAAACAGGCTTAACTTTAATGTTCTTACGAGAACCGATGTTTTCTTCCGTGGTTCTTATTTTTGGTGTCAAAAAGTTTCAAGCCCCCATAAGCAGAAATTGAAAATCCAAGTAACAGGAAATGCATTTTATTTCCAAAAGCAAAATTTAGTCAGTTAAGTGCCATACGTGATACCCGCTTGAGAGATCATCTCATGAAAGAGATGACTGACTGGGCAGAAGATTTTCCCGCAGTATGTTGCCATTACTTTCTGCGGTAGACTGGTTGCCAACTTAGGCTATAGAACCTAATATATCCTGCTATTTCTGTGAATACAAAGAATTTAACTGGAATTCAAACTCGGCACCCTGATTTCTTGTTCAGAGTCGATATCCACTGCACTGCAGTATACATCATCATCATTTATCCATCACACCCAGAGGGTGCATAGGGCAGCAACTTTTTTTGTTGCTGTAACAAACTATTTTTTACGTGGTAGGTTTGTTAGCCCTGTACCCAACCCCCAAACCTGGCGGACCGGTGGACCATTCTTCGTCCTTACGTTTACAGCACCTGGTATTCGCAAATGGTCACTCATTAAGTACTGACCAGGCTCGATGTTGATTAAATTCGGTGATCGGACGGGAACCAGTGTATTCAACACGATATAGCCGTAGACTCCGCAACGTACAGGTTTTCTAAATTTTGATTAAGCAGTTTTTGTTTTACTGTGAGGCTCACCCTGTGTGTTAGCTCCGAGGTTTACTCGTGGGAGAGGGGCAAAAAATTAAGAAACAGTTTATGCGGAAAGGCGGGGAAACTAATGGTTAAGCCAGGTAAAGATTTTGATGATTGGGAAAACAACCTATTGGGAGTCGGTTCCACCGAAAAATTGGTTCGCGGAAAGAAGTTGGAATCTTATAACTATGTTAGTGGATACACGTGTTTGTCTAGACGACTGTTTGCTTTAAGCATAGTTTTTCTTTACTGGTCTGGGTTTTTCAAGAATCTTTAATAATGGTAATGAGTCTTTCAGCCTGATTCGAGCTTCAGCCTAACCCCTTAAATGTATATTACTTGCAAATCTGTTATATTAAGTAATAAACGAGCAAAACAACGTTCGTTTAACTTGCTTCTCCCTAATGGGAAACAATGTTATAGAACCCAATCTATCCTGCTATTTAACCCACATCTGGAGTGAAAAGCGACGAATTCATGTCTTTCCCAAGATATTGGCCTGTAAATGAATTCAACTGGAATTCGAACTCGGTTCCCCGATTTCTTGTTCCGAGCCGATATCCACTGCACCACAACGCACATATAAATCTAGACTAATGACTAAACTACTCCTGGTGTTTCCAGGGCTCAATTAAAATATTGCTCAGGCCCACATAATGTCTATGTTGATGACCACGTAGGCTTTTGAACTTTAGCCCAGATATGAAAGCAAAACTACATTTTGGGTTTGGTCTATCACTTAGAAAGATAGAGCGTGATAGATTAATATTATTCCTCTATTCCTCTGAGATAATATAGTATTTACACTTTACATGATTCGGACTATTGTCGTCGTGTTTGTTGCCACGTTTACGACCTTTCGGTCGTTGTACACTCTGGCTTTGTCATGATTTTCGAACGGAACCCTTCTTTAGAGACATGACTGAATGGGCAAAAGATAATCGCGCATTAGATCACCATTACATTTTGCGGTCCTGTTATTTAACCCATAACTGAAGAGAAAAGACGGATTAATACCTTTCCCAAGGGTATTTATGTGTAAGTGAATGCAAGTACAAAAATATACACAAATACAAAGACAGTCATACGCACATTTAAACACATACACAATTATATACACATCTACACTTGAAAATATGCATGCACATACATGTATATACACACAGATATAGGTACATAGACATCTTCACACAGACATATGGACATATACACATGCACAAACAGATACATACACAGGTATATATACAGATATACACATATATAAACAGATGTAGACACATAGCCATATACACACAGACATAAACATACGCATATGCACACATACATACACAGGCATAAATACAGATATACACATATATACACACTGATATAAAAATATAGCCATATTCGCACAGACATGAACATACGCATATGCACACATACATACACATATATAAACACAGATATAGATACATAGACATATTCCCACAGACATGAACATATGCATATGCACACTTATATACATAGGTAAAAAGGCACACACATACATATATATACACAGATATAGTTACATAGCCATATTCACACAGACATGAACATACGCATATGCACACATACATACACATATATACGCACAGATATAGATACATAGCCCTATTCACAAAGACATGAACATACGCATATGCGCGCATGCATACACATGGATATATATATACACACACATATATACACACAGATATAGATACATAGCCATATTCACGCGGGCATGAACATAGGCATATGCACACATATATACACATGGATATATGCACACACATACATATATGCACACACATATAAATGCATAGACATATTCACAAAGGCATGAACATACGCATATGCACACATACATACACATAGATACATGCACGCACATGCATTTATATATACACACAGATATAGTTACATAGCCATATTCACACTGACATAAACATACGCATATGCACACATACATACACATACATACGCACAGATATGGATACATAGCCCTATTTACACAGACATGAACATACGCATATGCACAGATGCATACACATGTATATGTACACACACAGATATATATACACACATATATATATACATAGGCATATTTACACAGGCATGAACATACGCATATGCACACATATATACACATAGATATATGCACACACATACATTTATATATATATATATATATATATATATATAGATACATATATACATATATACATAAATGCGAAGTGAGGCATACATAAAGAGATACAAAAGAAAAACTGACATGACTTAACCTGCTTTCAAGAAGCCATTAATATATACTTTTGCCTACTTAGGTCTTGTCATCTATAATGTTCTCAACTGTTTTTTCTCAAGCGTTAAGCTTCCGTTTTAAATTCAAAGATGGCGATCTAAAACGTCTCCACGCCCACCACGAGTTCAAATAAAAATCCACAGACTTCTCCTTTCGATTTTTTGTTCTTTTGTGTAAATTCACAGTTACGCAATGATTTCTTTCAAAATATTTCCCTTATTCAGAAAAAAAATCGTTTCTTTTTACACTTTTGTTCCAGATACAAGTGTCGTCTGGAATAGATTTTTTCTTCTTTTTTTCCTCTTCCTGAATCAGATCAGTTCACTATATTTTCTATCAATTGCTTTAAAAAAGTGGCTATTCTAAGTCAAACATGCAAATTTAATTTCAAGAGATTTCATTTTTAAGAATTCTTAGTATGTACCGGTAGTGTAATGGTTAATGGCTCAAAATCAGAGAGCCAAGTTCAAATTTCTAGCGGATTTTGAAAATCACTAACGGCAAATAGAATTGCTATTGCAATATTCATTCACAAAAATATATCAATATTACGCTCCAAAATAAGTTCCGGCTTAAAAAAACACAAAAGGTTAAGAAACCGTAAAAAATAAATAACATAATTATTCCACTTACTAACGTCATCATTCTGTTTAACCATTTAAAAATTGCAGTAGAGCTGTTCTTAAAATTCTTTTTTTTAATTCCGACCAAATTCTTTTATTTTTCCAGAATATTCTCTGAAAGCACGAAGCGTAAAAATACGTCTCCTTGCTTGTCACGAAACTTTTTAATGTTCCCTAGGTAGCGTTGTATAAAGCAATATGAAAGGAAAAGGTAAAAATAACTATCTCTCTCTCTCTCTCTCTCTCTCTCTCTCTCTCCGATCTGTTTTTAACGACATTAAGTCGTAGCGACAGGCTACTCAATAACACTACAAACAGGCAACATGATGCCATTTCAATGTTTTTAAAGAAATATATTGTCAGTCACAATAGAAGCTAAGCAGTTTGTTGAAGAAAAATATTCTCTTGAGATGGAGGGATATATACATTTAGATTATTGTGGAGATATTATTTTAACCGTATAATGGATAGCATTATGTGTTGTAGGCGTTTTCGGCACCTTGTTCGATTGGGAGTAAAAAGTTTTGACGTAGTTAACACATCTTACCACACCGTCATACTGTGGCTCAATAGATAGAAAGAAAGAAAGAAAGAAAGAAAGAAAGAAAGACTGAGATAGATAGAATAAAAGACTGAAACACATAGATTGAATAAGAGGATGAGATAGATAGATAGATAGATAGATAGATAGATAGATAGATAGATAGAAAGAAAGAATAAAAGACTGGGATAGATAGATAGATAGATAGAAAGAAAGAAAGAAAGAAAGAAAGAAAGAATAAAAGACTGAGATAGATAGATAGATAGATAGATAGATAGATAGATAGATAGAATAAAAGACTGAAACAGATAGATTGAATAAGAGACTGAGATAGATAGATAGATAGATAGATAGATAGATAGATAGATAGATAGATAGATAGATAGATAGATAGATAGTAACAAATTGAAGTAAATAGACCGATAGATAGACAGAAAGAGGGACTGAGAAAGAGAGAGAGAGAGATTATTTTTTTCTTTTGTACTGCCTTATAAAAACGCACCTAGCGACCCTCAGTAAAGGAATGCATGGTAGAGATTCTTATTAACACGAGAGACACACTGTGAACATCAAAACAAACTAGATGCATAAATTTCGCTATCTAGTTGAAGAATTATCAAACAAGGTCAACTTGAAAGCACAACAATAGAAAAAATATTTTTGAAGATATTAACGGATAGAGAACTGTTTCGAGTAACAGGAAGATAGTTAGATATTAACAAATTGAGAGGATAGATAGATAGATAGATAGATAGATAGATAGATAGATAGATATGAACAACCTGAGATAGATAGATAGATAGATAGATAGATAGATAGATAGATAGATAGATATGAACAAACAGAGATAACCAGATACGAACACATTGATATATATATAGAAAGAGATAGATAGATAGATAGATAGATAGATAGATAGATAGATAGATAGATAGATAGATAGATAGATATGAACAAACTGATATGAATAAATATGGACATATTGAGATAGATAGATAGATAGATAGATAGATAGATAGATAGATAGATAGATAGATAGATAGATAGATAGATATGAACAAACCGAGATAAATAGATATAGACATATTGAGATAGATAGATAGATAGATATGAGCAAACTGATATAAATAGATATCGACATATTGCGATAGATAGATAGATAGATAGATAGATAGATAGATAGATGTGAACAACTGAGAGAAATAGATATGAACAGATTGATATATATATATATATATATATATATATATATATATATATATATAGATGGATAGATAGATAGATATAAACAAACTGAGATAAATAGATATGAACAGATTAGGATAGATCGATAGACCGACAGAAACAGGGAAAGAGACTTTGTTCTTTTCTTTTGTACTGCCTTATACACAAGCACCTAGCGACCCTTAGCAAAAAAAAAAATTAATATTAAATAAATAAATAAATAAAAACGAAAAAGAAAAAGAGTAGTAACCTTTGAAAAGGAATAGATGTTAGAGATTGTTATTAACACAAGTGACACACTAGGAACATCAAATCAACCAGTTGCGTAAACTTCGTTATCTAGTTGACGAATTATCAAACGATGTAAACTTGAGAGCAACACAATAAAATTTTTTTTTCAAGATATTAACGGATAGAGAACTGTCTTGAGTAACAGCAATAAAGAATGATAGGTTTCTACGTAGTAAGTTTCTTCTTAGAGAGAAAGCAGCATAAACGTAAAATTACTTTCTCTTGCATATTTTTGATCATTACATTGATGTTTATAGCGTTCTTCTATGAAGCCAAGCATTTGTGCTTGGTTGTAAAGATTTATGAAAGTCAATTTAATGCATTTTGCCGCGATCGGCATTGAAGATAATCCATTTTAAATCACCTGTAATAATATGTATGGAAAATGCTTTTGTTTTCCTTCCTAAGGCCAGTTTACCAATGATAACGGGGAGGCGATCTTAATTTCGTCGGTACACATTGCTGGAATAAGGATGATGTTGAACAGAAAATCAAATTTCATTACCAAATGTTCCACGAAACAGGATTTATGATAAACAGAAAGAGTGATCTGGAATTTGAAACTTTTCTGAGGTCATTAATAACCACGCATTATTCTGAACTGGTTGGTGGAAAAGACACTAACATCTTTTATACTGACGAGGGTAGGCCGTTTTTGACTCTTGCAACACATACCAGCTCTTGGGCAATTTTTTTCGCAAGTAATAATCTTGATGATCTCATCACACTCAAGGGATAAGCTTCCTGGTATGAAGTCAAGCTTTTGAGCTTGGCTTGGTTGTAGAGAATTATCAAAGTTAATCTAATGCATTTTGCCGCGATCGACATCGTAGGTAATCCACTTTAAATCACTTGCTAGGATTTATGGAAACTACTCTTGTTTTCCTTCTTAAGGCCAGTGCAACAACAATAACCAGAAGGTGATTTTAATGTCATTGATATACATTGGGGGAATAAGAATGATTTTGAACAGAAAATCAAGTTCCATTAACAAATATTCCGAGAAATAGAAGTCAAGATAAACAGAAACAATGATCTAGAATTGAAAACTTTTCTAAGTTTATCGAGAATTTTAGATAAACGGTTGGTAGAGCAATGAACAGAAGGCAAAGAGTGATGTTGAAAGGGTATAGGTTATAGCAACGAAAGCTGTCAAGAGTCGTGATCACCCATCTTATAAAAAAGGCATGACATATTAGAAAACAAGAGGGTTGAAGCCGTAGGGAGATGGTTAATGTTTATTAATTTGGCCTCGTATCATACATTACCGAACTCCCCACAACTTCCCAATTTATTCGCTTTCATCAGAAGGTTGGCAGCAGGTTGGAATGGGTGGATTTGTGAAGAATAAATTAGACAGTTTGCATTTTAAAATAGAAATTTATTAAAAGAAAAGAATAACATGAATTATAGAATTTAATGGTTAATGAGAAACAAGTAATGATTTAAAGGTATCAAAATTTGTAGAAATGTTCGTAGTAGTAACTTGTCGAAAAGAGTTTATATGTATGTATGTATGTATGTATGTATGTATGTATGTATGTATGAGTGTTTGTTGGGGTAGGAGTGCTTTTGAAGTATTCGCTCAGTCTTAAAATGTCCGTTAGTTATCAAGTATAAGATGAGGCATATGGGAATGTTGAGTATGAAGAAGAAGAAGAAGAAGAAGAAGAAGAAGAAGAAGAAGAAGTAAAAGGAATCAGCACACGAGAAAGAAGTAGAAAAAGAACAAATATGCGACGTGACCTTACTTCCGGGTCGACTTGAAGTTTGTCCCATTACATTTCAGTGTGTCGTCTCTCTCGCTGTTCTCATCTAATTGACCGATTAACACTGACCGAAGCCTTTATAGCCATTTGTTTTCATTCGCAATGGATCGCTAACTCTTTTTAGTCTTTCAACTCGCCTCCATTGGTCAGAAAATCAATTTAACATTTACTCGCGAAATCCGGTTTCGAATTTTTCTTTAAGCATCTGATCAATTCTTTTGTCGATTGGGCAAAACCAGGATTTCACACGTCATTGTGGATTTTTGTAAAAGTGAAGAAGGAAGTTGCTTTTAATTCTTAATTTCTTTTCCACCACAGGGTTATGCAAATAGTTTTAATTCAATAATATTTGAATATGTAGAATAAGTGACCAAGGTGAAGTGTAAATGACAGAACTGGCCAATAAAGAAAACTGACAAAGTTTTTAATAAACGATAACGAGAGAAACAAAAGAACAGGGCAAAATAATATTCTTCTTCCTCTATGTGCCCGTCCCTTCAGGACGTAGGCTATCATGGTTCCGAAAATCCGAAAATAAGTAAAAAAAATCCTTTTTTTCCTGGATCTGCTGACGTTTAATTGATATCAAGTACCAAAATTAAAACCTAGTGTGTTTTTCTCCACTCATGATTAACGGTTACAATCTCAATGAGCCTAGATGCAACCGTAATTTCTACGCTAATAGTTTCTTCACTGGTACTTCTTCTTTGTGAAACACTTTTCTGACTTCTTAGTACTTTCTCCCAAATTTTTTACACAAAAGTTGCTGCAGATATCATGAACCAAGCCTGTGTGCAATGATGAGGTTTTGAAAAGGATGGAAACAAAAAGGAAATTAATATTGAGCATCAGAGAGAGACAAGTAAAGTTCCTGGAACATGCAATGAAGAAGGAGGGCTTGGAGGACCTGATATTAAGAGGCTAGATACAAGGAAAAAGAGACAAGGAAATGCAGCAGATAACATATTTGAAGAGCCTGAGTAGGCGGATGACAGAAAGGGGGTTGCGTGGTGTTTCAGGAGAAGGCGTGTTAAGAACTAACAGGGCTAGGGAGACGTGGAAAGCCATGATCGCCTACGTCCTGAAAGGACAAGCACATAGAAGAAGATGCCTTCCAGTCAAGTCTGATTTTCAAAAATTTAAATGCAAATCGTTATATTTTGTCTTTTTGTTTTTATTGTTTTTTTTTTATCTTAAATAATGTTTTTCTTGTTCGTATATGCCTTTTACTCAGAATTCCTAGTGTCTTAGTGGCTCTATTGCTTTGGTTAGTTGAAATGATAAAGAAATTCCATTTAATGTCTTTTTTACGTCTCAGACGAAACAAATGAGCCACAAAATGTCATAAAACATTTTTTTTTATTATTTCTCGGCCGGTCTCAATTACACTATAGACAAAATTCTCCAGTTTTATCCGCCATATTACATTTATTTGACACTAGTTGTAAAACTAACCGCGAGGTGTCGCAGCGAACTGCAACATAGGATTATAAATGCTTCACTTGCTTATATCAATCGGTTCCCTGGCGCATCGACTGGCAAAGTATAATTTGTCCTGATCTTCAAATGACAGCATCTCATTTCCGAGGTTCCCTTCCGCCACTCAAATTGAGCAGCTTCTCTAGCCATTAGTCTTGAACTTATTTTTGTCCAAATCACATCGCAAGAAAACATACTCTATATTTATACACCTTTTTCTCACATATTCACGGAAAGTCTACAAATAAATAGTTTAGTGTATCGAGGCAGCAAATAATTTTCTAAACATATACTGTTAAACATAAGAGACAATGAATGTCTATTATGTTTAATCATGAGCCGTTCTAAACGTCGTATTTTAGCTTTAATTTCAGTTGAAAATAAAGACAAAGATTCTCCAACATTTGGATAATTTTTTATTAATTTGCTTCTAAGCTTTCGGCTCACCTGAGCCATCTTCAGAGAGGATATTTAGACGGTAATACAATAACATCCACCATCACCGACAATTTTATTTTGTGTTGACATAAAACTCCGCTTGGCAACGGCAATAGTTACCAAAAATAACAAGCGCAGATATTGGAGGCCATGTACATCAACTCTTAACAACCAACACTTAATAAAATCACCTTTAAATCCGGACATAACACGTTATATTGAATTTGAATACATGGTTCTGTTGTCATTTCGCGCTATCACGCGGTGTGACGTCATAGAAACGCATTGCAAATTTGAGAACTGCGTTTGTTATTTTTGGTAACTATTGCCGTTGCCTAGCGGATTTTTATGTCAACACAAGATAAAATCGTCGCTGATGGTGGATGTTTTTATGTTAACGTCCTTGTAACCTCTCTGAAGATGGCTCATGTGAGCCGAAAGCTTAAAACCAACTTAATAAAAAAAATTATCCAAATGTTGGAGAATTTTTGTCTTAATTTTCAACTGAAATTAAAGCCAACATACGACGTTTAGAACGGCTCATGATTAAACATAATTGACATTCATTGACATTCATTCATTGACATGACTGACTGGGCAGAAGATTATCCTGCAGTAGGTTACAATTGCTTTCTACGGTAGACTGGTTGCCAACCAAGGTTATAGAATCCAATCTATTTTTTTCTATTTTTTTACTCATAGCTAGAGAAAGAAGAGATGTATTATATTATTACGTAGTAATTAGTGGGGGATCAGTTTATTACTTCATAATAATAGAAAACTGACCCCCCAACTTTATGACCAGTATAAGCCTTAATCAAGATTACAACGATTATGTTTATTCATTCAGTTAAGTGCCATACTTGATACACGCTTGGGCGATCATGTCTCTTTAAAGACATAACTGACTGGGCAGAAGATTATCCTGCAGTAAGTTGCCCTTGCTTTCTACGGTAGACTGGTTGCCAACCAAGGCTACTGAATCCAGTCTTATGTTTAGAAAATAAATAGTTATTAACAAGGCAACACAATCTATGGCTCTTAAAGACTAAATACACCCTTGTGCAAATTAACCCTGGAACATTAACCATCAATTAAAGCTTACAACTACTAACTATGGATATATCATAACCGAATTTCAAAATATAAAAATATATATATATATATATATTTTAATCATCTCACCCCAAGCAAGGCATTCCACTGCCACTATTGCGCATGGGGCTACATAGGGGAAGGTAAAGAGAAGGAGTGGTTAGACATAGGGAATGTCAGGAGGAAGGTGACAGATGAGTAAGGATACCGAGGATGAGGGTTGGGCAGATAGGAAGTGTGTTTGATAGAATGGGAGCAGGTTAGTGTGTTAGGAGGTGTCTATTGACCTTACATTTAAACTCCTGGAGATTGTATCCGTCGGGGAAGCAATCGTGTGGAAGAGAATTCCACAGTCGGGAAGTGCGAAGAAAGAAACTGTTGGAGTAGAAGTTGCGGTTGCATTTTATCGGTTTCACTGTAAAAGGGTGGGATCTAGTTGCTAATCTATGATCTCGTGCAAATTCGTATTTAGGGGGCACCAGTGATCTAAGTTCATCGGAGCAGAAGCCGTGAAAGTATTTATAGAAGAGACACAGGGAAGCCACGTCGCGCCGGTGGGAGAGAGACTGCAGGCGGTCTGCCAAGTCGGTATCTATCACATTACAGACCCCCCTCTGAACCTTATCAAGAAGCCCGAGGAGAATAGCAGGGGCACCCGACCAGATATGGCAGCAGTATTCAATGCACGGGCGGATGGTAGATTTATAAATGTGCAGGATAGATTTAGACTGAAAAAACTTCCGGGCCCTACACAGAGAACCGACTTTCATAGCAGCGGATTTAGCAATGGATTCGATATAGTCATTCCATTTGAGGTCCGCTGAAAGTGTGAGACCAAGGAGGCGTAGTGTTTTATTCTCTGGGAGGCAAGCCTGGTCTATGCTAATGGGAGGTAGGTGAGATTGTCGATGATGGTTAATTGAGAGTAGCTTCGTTTTAGAAGCATTAAAATTTACTAGCCATTTCTTACCCCAGTCAAATATGGATTGGAGGTCTTTTTCAATCTCGGCTGCGAGGTTAGCTTTGACGTCTACACCAGATATTTGTAGGAGGCGAGAGTAAACTGTGGTGTCATCGGCGTACAATATTAAATATAAATCTTTATTTGAAATATTTTACTTGCAAGCACTTCAAATTTTGTATTTTAAGTTAGCATTAATAGGAACTAAAAAACTGAAAATTTTCATTAAAATGTAATAAAATGGTGTCATTTGTGCTGGGTTCTATATACTGATGGATAGTGTTCTCGGGTTAATTGAAACAAAACGAATAGTGTCTTCCTAGGATCTTTCACACTTTCCTTGATCACATAACGTCGTCTCTTGACGTTGATTTTCTCTTCTGGTCGCATTTTCATTTACATTTATTTTCATTGACGGGATCTGTTTTCTATTGTTATGAAGTAATAAACTGACCCCCCACTAATTACTACGTAATAATATAATACATCTCTTCTCCCTCTAGCTATGAGTCAAATAATTAGACAAATTGGATTCTATAACCTTGGTTGGCAACCAGGCTACCGTAGAAAGCAATGGTAACCTACTGCAGGATAATCGTCTGCCCAGTCAGTCATGTCTCTAAAGAGATATGATCGCCGAAGCGTGTATCACGAATAGCACTTACCTGACTCACTGAATGAGTTCTTTGCCGAGAAACCACCAAAGGGAAAACGGAGAAATGTTATGCAACAAAATGGTTCATATATAGTCAAATAATTACTTAATGGCATAATTTTGTTTTTGATTTAATCTTCCTTAAAAACAGGCATGAATTTAATTTCCCTTAAAGATCAACATGAACTTTAATTTCTCTTAAATATCGACATGACCTTTAATTTCCATTCAAGATCGGCATAAACTTTAATTTCCCTGAAAGAGCGGCATGAACATTAATTTCCCAAAACAGTGGCATGAACTTTAATTTCCCTTAAAGATCGGTATGTACTTTATGGGTGAACAACCCAATATTACATTTTTAAAATTATTTTTTGTATTTTTGAATAAATATGTAAGTAACAAGTCACATGTAACACTGTGTTGAATATATGTTATCTGGGATAATATTTTACAAGACTTCATTTTTTAATTATTGAGAAATCTTTTCTTAAAAAAGAATCAACCTTTCCTCATTATTAAGACAGATTATTCCGTAGTGACAATGGCGCAATCACCTTCAGCAACGAAAAATTACATTAAATATTTTTAGTAGTGCTTCTTGCCTGTTGATGAGCAATGTCTGATGCGGCCCACTGCTCAGAAAAATATTGCCCATGACGGACAATTTCAGATTAAACTGGTTTCCCATGCACGTCTTTCCCATGAGGAAAGTTGATTATAAAGATGACCTGTCAAAGGGTGGTTGAAATTTATTGTGGGGTCAAAGACTATCTAGCAGAATGAGGCAGACTAGGTTTCATGGCTACGTAATCAGCCAGTGCGGTGGATTTCCTAGACGAGATCAAAGGAGAAGTAGGCGTGCAATCTGGATGGAAGCAGTGGCCTCGTATCTGTGACGAAGTTGAGACTCTTCAAATTGCAGGACATCGTCTGTACATCGTTTGACCTGGAGAGGAATCGACTCAGTCAGATGTACTTAGGCCCAAATAAATACACGGGAATTAATACCTTTACTGCCTTCAACCCAGATATGGGAAGAGTTCTGGATAGGCACTCAGTTGAACAGCGACCCTACAACCACAGATGGTTATGAGAGTGATGTTGAATCAAATACTGGACATGGAATTTGTGCAACTGTTATCAGTGGAGAAAAATCAACCAGTAAAATCAGCTTGAAAAAAGTATAATAAAATAAAATAAATTTCTTTTTATTAATAATAAAATGAAATTCATATAAGCAGAAATAAGAGAAAAATTAATTAATATAAAATTTCTCAGGGGTTTTAGGATTTGCTGTGACTGTTATCTGAAGTAAGAATTATAAATTCAGTGAGTTCAATCCCAAAACAATTTTTATTAATGTTAAAGAGGACAATAAGCATACAAATAGAGAATGCTTAAAAATTCCTTTAAGCCACTTCGATAAACGTTGTAACAGATATTTACAAAATGTTAATGAAAAATAAATTTTACAATTAGTTTAGAAGGAAGACTTACTGAAATGTTGTAAGTCACTTCTCTTTGGCTGGTTACATATATCCAAAAAGAAATCGGAGAAGATCTGACCAGTCCGTAGCTTGTAACGTGCAGATCCTTTCTGAAAAATATTTTGTCAAGCTGACATTTACGAAAAATTGGCAGACGCTAATTTTTCTGCATTGCGACAAATTTTTAAATTAGTACATATGTCCACGGAAGCGTTCAATTCAAACGACATTTTTAAATTTGTACTTAAGACAAAAAAAAAAACCAACAAAAAAACCCTCCATATTTCAAATAAGAAACTTTTGAAATAAGTCCTGAAACTGTCAGGATTAAGCGTTCGTATAATTTAAATACAAAAATTCGCTTAAACAATAGCGACAAAAACTTATAATTAAGTCAAATTTCAACTGAGCAAATATCTAAACTTATTTATAAATGGAACTTTGTCTGTGTGTGTGTTTCTCTGTGTGTGTGTCCGTTACATATAGACTCCGAAACGGCTGAACCGATTTTCTTGAAAATTTACACAGTTCTACTATAAGCGTCTGCGAGTGTTCTTAGCTTGGTTTGTGTCGAGGTACCCCCGATAAATATCGAAAATCGATAATCGAAAAAATCGGGTTATAGAAGGAGTGGTCCGATTTATATCAAATTTGATACACTCATAGACAAAGACATAAGAAACGATATTCAGAAGTTTCAAGGTTGCAGTTCTTGCAATAGTGCAGAAAATCGATAATATATATATATATAAAAGACAAGATGTTTGTGTGTGTGTCTGTTTATCTGCCTGTATGTCCTTTATACAATTTTTATCCGATTCTCATCAAACTTCACACAAATATTCTTTAGGCTGAGCCAGCTCCAGGACCATAGATTATTTATAAAGCTTTCATTACACCCGAGCAACGCCGGGCTATACTGCTGGTTTTTCCATAAAATATTAAAAAATATTTTCCAATCAACTGAAACATAGAAAAATAATTCTAACAAAATTAGCTTGAATCATTCGATTAATTGAGTGAAGATGAATGAGGTTTTTTGCCTTGGGAGGCAACTAATTCAGGAAAACTGTGAATTGAAACCAAAGAGACAGCAACCGTATACCTGTCAACCACTCTTACAATGATACCTCTTAAGTACTCTCACAAAGAAAAGTCATACAAATAGAGGAAAGAAAGCTAGACAATCATTATCACTTACAACCTGAATAAACACTTTTAATTTTAAAAAAAAACTGTTGTGCACTGCGGAGTTACATTTAATATTCAATACTTCTTGTTTGTCTTCTTATCATGATGATATTCTACACACGACCGTTCAAAGATAAGTAAAATCTGCAACTGTGTAGCGTCGCTAATAGTGGAATTATAAATAGATGTTTAGAACATGTATTCTTTATTAAAAAAAATCCTATTCACCAATGCGTGAACTTAGTTGTTAGCTTCTCAATAAATGTTTTAATGTGTTTTCAAGGCTTTCGACAAATAGACGGAAATAAATTATGATAAAACGTCTTTATTTATTTATTTTAATCGTGACTGTTTTTAAAAAATAACACTCTGTCTTTTTCAGTGATTATTTAACGGAATCCGGATTTTCGTGTGGTCAATTTTTCAATCCAAACACTTGGAAACACTGAAGGTCAGTTCGAATTTCCTTCGGAGCAGTTGGATGACTTGAAATCAACAAGTAAGTCAAATTTTCTTTTCTAATATGCAAGACTGCAATGAAAAAGAAAAAGAAAAAGAAATATATGTTCTGAACATGTAATAAGGGAATAACTTAATATCAATCGATTGCAAGGTTAGATTTTTTTTTATAATCGTGTCACCCTAAGGAAGGCATTTTACTGCCACTGTTGTGCAGGGGGTTACATAGGAGGAATGTTATGAGGAGTGAGAGGTTACATGGGTTGTCAGGAAGAGAGTAGGAGAGGGAATAGATTACTGATGAGAGTGGGGTGGACGAGGAGGAATGTTATGAGGAGTGAGGGGTTGCAGGGGTGTCAGGAAGAGAGTAGGAGAGGGAAGAGAGTACTGATGAGAGTGGGGTGGATGTAGAAAAGTATGAGAGAGAGGATGTAAGTTAGTGTGACAGGAGATGACTATTGACTTTAAATTTAAATTCTTGGAGATTGTAACTGTCAGGAAAGTAATTATGCGGAAGAGAATTCCACAGGCGGGAAGTGCGAGAAAAGAAGCGGATAGAGTAGAATTTGCGTTTACAATTTATTGGTTTCGCAGTAAAATGGTGGGACCTAATTGCTAATCTTGTGGCTCGAGGAAATTCGTATATAGGGGGTAGCAGTGAGCTAAGTTCGTCGAAGCAGAAGCCGTGAAAGTATTTGTAGAAGAGACACATGGAAGCCACACTGCGTCGGTGAGAAAACGACTGTATCCTAGCTGCCAAATCGGGATCGATCACAATACAGATTCTCTGCTGGATTCGGTCGAGGACGCCTAAGTGGATAGCAGGAGCACCGGAACAGATATGGCAGCAATACTCAATGCATGGGCGGATGGCAGACTTGTATATGTGCAGGATTGTTTGGTACGGGAAAAACTTCCTGAGAACCGACTTTATTAGCAGCGGATTTAGCTATGGATTCATTATAGTTATTCCACTTGAGGTCTGGTGTGAGAGTTAACCCGAGGAGGCGCAGTGTTTCACTTTCAGGGAGAGAAGCCTGATCTATGTTAATAGGCGGGAGGAACGATTGTCTTTGGTGGTTATTAGATAGCAGCTTCGTTTTGGAAGCATTAAAATTTACGAGCCATTTCTTACCCCAGTCTACAATGGATTTGAGGTACTTCTCAAGCTCGGCAGCGAGGTTTGCTTTTTCAACCTCGGTAGATTTTTATCGAGACTAGAATAAACCGTAGTGTCGTCAGCATATATGTCCACTTGGGATCTTTCAGTAAAGCAGGTTCTTCTTGTATAAGAATTAGTGTCACGGGTTATCCGAGGGACAAGACTTTGGATTGAGCAACAATTTTATCCGTTTCAAGTCAGCGAAAATCTGTGCTTTTGAGAACACATTGAATCCCAAATCTTTAATCTGACAAATACGTATTGAGCGACATGTTTGAATTGCATGTAATCTTTCTTGTCCATTTTTGTTATCTGGAATCGTAAATAAAATCTTCTCTTAATGAATATCGAATAGACGCTAGAATTACAATTTTGGGAATAAAAACAGCTATTGAAGATCTTCGATCGTAAGTGGGGAGGGGGTGCAGTGTTTACAGGAAAAACGACAATCTTATTCCGAATCGAAGAACGGCACTTCCTGCAGACCAGGGGTTCTCAACCGGGTGGGGGATAATTTCACCAGGGAGAACGTCAGCAGGAAGTGGGGAATTTCGGTTTCAGTATGGTGAAATCTTTTACTTTTTCTTGTTTTTATTTATGAAATTTTATTTATCAAATTCCAACATATGCCGGTATTCTATCGAACGTTTGTTTATTGAAGAATGCTTCAGTGTAATTATTTAACAATTATTTATAAATTAAAGCAAATTGCTGCACATGTAATCAAATTTAAAATGCATAAAATTTTCGATTGCTATTTGTAAAAGGCCTCTATAAAAATATTCTATGTGTATGTAAAGAATTATGTTCTTGTATAATTAAGTTAGCATTTGTAAAATCAAGACAATCGGAGATATAATTTGGAAAAAAACTCCAACACAAATTCAGATATCGATACTTTTCAAAAATAACCTTATAATGTAAAAGGACTTCTGTAAGAGAAACACCACAATCTTTAAAAGACTGTATCTACGAACATAAAAGAGAATTGTGCTTAGACAACCATTCAAACTCTCTCGTAATAAACAGGAACAAAATTAGCGATGACTTTTTTTTGTTTTTGTTTTTCTGCTAGTATGGAAAAGAAAAAAGATTTTTAATAAAATATGAATACTATTTGGAATGCACATTTTGAGTCGAACAACTTTGGAAAAGAGATGGGCAAAGACACTGATTTACGGTGAAAAAGGGACATTGGACAAAAAGATTACGAAACACTTCTGAAGATGATTTAATAAGGTTATTATTTTAATGTTTGCATGAGATAAGATAGTATTTACATTATTTATATTGTTCGGTCTATTTTACTCATCTTTATTGCCATATTCACGATGTTTGGCCATTTAACTAAAAACTCTTTGGGTCAAGTCAGCAGATTTTACACATGGCTTAGTAAAGTGGTTCCTAAACTTTTTCTGTCATTTCCCTCCACAACCAGTTCAACCATCCAGATTTTCCGCTTCATGTGTATGAGAGAAAGAGCAGTTAAAACACACTGATATTATTTACTAATTTATTTTTCAAATGTACAAATATAATGATAAATTTATAGCTACAGAGTAAAGTGGATAGAGAGCAGTTAGTAACAACTATGCATAGCCATAGAGAGCGGTTAGTAACAAATAAAAGGACTTTTGTTTGATCTTTTACTTCAGAATTAAATTAGTGTGAAGAGTGATACTGCTTCTTGTGCACCAGTGTATCAATATCGCGGTTAGTTTTGGCAAACGCGCAACGTATATGATTTTTTATTTCGTTGGTCGTGTAATTATTTCCACCTGGTAGCTTCAAATTTTCCCCCAGGGGAAATTTTCGACAGTTTGGGAATCGCTGGCTAAGTGGATAAGAACGGTGAATCAATCCAGGGACTTGACCCAAATAGTTGTGAGTTCAGTACCATGTTACAGCAGTGATGAGCAAATAACTTACATAATTGAGTTAAAAAAAGATAACTACATGACATCCGAAAGTGGCATTGCACATGGAACGAGATTGATATCTTCCAGTGATCAAAATAAAGGGTTCGATTCGAAATTCCAATTACCTGAAAAAGGCCGACAGAACCGTCGTGAATATGGCAATAAAGATGAGGAAAAATATTCGAACAGTGTAAATAATGTAATTATTTTAACTAAGCAAGCATAAATGAGTCACCGAGTGAGTCGTACTTCAATTTCAAACTTTAAATTTAATTCGTGCAATGATGTTCTGATGAAAGATCAGTGGTATAAATGTCAGGTACAGATAGAATGAAGTTCCTTATTGATGTAGCGATATAAATTGTCAGATGACATCTTGTTAGGGGCACATCTGCACCTGATTTACCACTGTGGCTTAGTTACACGCAGTCCTTGCTGAGGAGTCACGGATAATTGTGGTAATTGGTCCTTAACCACTCAACCAAAATTGCTTAACTACATCTGTCTAAAAGTTTCCAAAACACCTACAGGTCTTGGGGGACAAATACTTCTCCATTAGAGTTGAGCACCTCTTTATTTAATGAGAACTTCATTTGACATCCTCGACGAGAGAATCCATTATATATATATATATATATATATATATATATATATATATATATAATCGCTCCTGGGGAAAATAACCTGAATGGAAACAGCTAGTAAACTCTCAAATATTTTGCCGTCATTTTTTGACGGAAGGGCTGCACTCGTACATAATAAATGAAAATAAACAAATATATATATAAAGTTCACTATATATATATATATATATATATATATATATATATATATATGTAGTGAACTCTCTCGTCGAGGACGTCATATATATATATATATATATATATATATATATATGACGTCCTCGACGAGAGACTTCACTACATATATATATATATATATATATATATATATATATATATATATTGTACCGAGGCAGCAAATCATTTTCTAAGCATGTACTGTTAGATATAAGAGACAATGAATGTTTATTATGTTTAATCATGAGCCATTCTAAACATCGTATTTTGGATTTAATTTCAGGTGAAAATAATGACAAAAATTCTTCAACATTTGGATATTTTTTTATTAAGTTGGTTCTAAGCTTTCGGCTCACATGAGCCATCTTCAGAGGGATTATAAGGATCATAATAATAAAACATCAACCATCAGCGACGATTTTATCTTGTGTTAGAACCAATTTAAAAAATTATCCAAATGTTGGAGAATTTTTGTCTTTATTTTCACCTGAAATGAAAGCCAAAATACGATGTTTAGAACGGCTCATGATTAAAAATATTAGACATTCATTGTCTCTTATATTTAACAGTATATGTTTAGAAAATATATATATCTATTTACACACACACACACACACACACACACACACACACACACATATATATATATATATATATATATATGATGTCCATCGCTCATTCAGTTATGAATTTGAACACTCTCGGGGTTTACATTGTATATAACACGCTACAGTCCTCCTTCCTCTACCAAGCGCCCATAGCTCAGGTAGAATCGCTGACTGACGTCAATTCAGTTGAGTTTCAATCCTGGTTAAAAGCATTTGGATGTCTAACCGTATTGATAAGCTGTGATACACGAAACCGATCTGTCCGCGGATGACTATACATATATACATATATATAGATATTAAAGTGGAAAGATATAAAACCAAGTCATAAAACGACGCTCACTACCACTCTGGCAAAGGTCATATTATCAGTCAGGTCAATGCATATTTAGTAAAACTATAGATTAAAGCAGACAGATATCATCAGATCGTAAAACGGCACCAAATATCAATTACACACACACACATATATATATCATAAATACACACACACATACATGCTCTAACACACTTTTATATACACACACACTCACTAAAATTAACGACAGCAGTAGCAGCGAAGGATGACCATTCGCTATAAGGCACGGTTCACGGATGAACGTGAAAACAAGCTCTTCGACCATTCTGAAGATGAGTTTTTGATCTCGAAATATTAATGTATAATAAATAAGTAATACCCAACAACTTCTTTACTTTTCTTTATTTTCTAAACGCATTGTGATAGCCTTCAGAATCTAAGCATACATTTAATCTACACAATGCTTCAAGCAAATTACAAAACTTTCCTATATATATATATATATATATATATATATATATTTCTGGATTATCATTCAGGTTAGTATTTATAAAGCAATAATCTGAATTTTTTTAGATATTATTAATTTTTAAATAACTTCATAACCTGAAATGATATCAATATGACAATCTCATATTTAATCGACTTTGCAGGAAACAATCAAAGAAAAGAACATTTTCGTTTCTGTCATTGCATTTCAGGAAGATAACATGTTAGAATTTAGTTCAGAATGTTCAAATCTTTTTATAAAGCAGTGATTGTAATTGTCTAGATGTTACAATTTCTAAATAGTTTCATAAAATGAAATGATATCGATATGACAAACTCATATTTACTTTGATTGTCGCAATGTTGGTTATTTTAATTTTCTAGTTCTTAAAACTCTTTCATCAGTTTCATAAGTTGAAGCGAAATGAATATGACAAACATATTTATTTGATTTTGCAGCGAGAAAGCAAGGAAATTTTTTTAGGCTGTGTTATTGTGTTTGAAGTAGATAATATTTTTGATTGAGTTCAGAGTATTTGCTTCTTATAAATTTTTTATAAAGCTATGATTTTAATTTTCTAGATGTTATGCTTTCAGATTTTAGGTAGTAAATCCTTGTTTGATCTGCTTGTAAAAGATTTCGTTTATTTGTTTTGTGGCTTCACTACTGAACTGGTAATATGAGTTTAATAGTTTAATATTGGTTAATATGGGAGACGTGGGGAACCTAGTGTCAAGGAGGGCTGGATTAGCATTTAGGCTAGGGTAGGCGGTAGCCTAGGACCTCTCAAGCTTTTTTAAAGCAATGATTTTAATTCCTTAGAAGGTATATCGTCTAAATAGTTTCATAAACTGAAATGATATCAATATGATAAACTCATATTTATTTGACTTTGTAGCAAGGAAAAGGTTTCAGTGTCCGTCATTGCATTTCAGGAAGAAAACATGTTTGATTTTATTTCAGAATGTTTTAATATTAGAATGTTTTATAAAGCAGAGATTTTAATTTTCTAGGTGTTATATCGTCTAAATAGTTTCATAAACTGAAATGATATCAATATGACAAACTCATATTTATTTGACTTTGTATCAAGGAAAAGGTTTTAGTGTCTGTCATTGCATTTCAGGAAGAAAACATGTTTGATTTTATTTCAGAATGTTTTAATCTTAGAATGTTTTATAAAGAAGAGATTGTAATTTTCTATTTGTTAAAACTTGTGAATAGTTTTATAAACTGAAATCGTATTGATATGACTAACTCATTTATTTTGATTGTTTTATTGTTATAATACTGGTTATAAAAATGTTTTTTTTTAAACTATGCATGAGGGATATAATGCAGAAGACGCCACTTGAAATTATAACAGAATCAGCGGGAGTTCATTGCAGTTTCATAACTGGATTCTGATTGGCTCATTCTATGTGCCACAGAAGGTCATGAAATCAAGTGTGTGGGACACTTCCTGGCAATTTAAGGTCCACCTTAAACCAATTCACGTCATCGGCACTTTGTTCTACTCTGATGTTCTTTTAACTACAACCGACTCTTACAAAACCAAATGACAATAAGAAATGTATGACTGGAGCAAGTTTTGGTAAAAATGGAGTCTTCTACTTCTGAACTTGCATGATGGCGTCAAATTTAGTTATTAACATCACCTTTATGAAGCAATCAGCAAAGAAAAATTAAATTCTTGGATAAAAGATACAGATGATGACAATACAGTAGTTTTGTCAGTGTACATGCAAATTGCTCTTCTTAAGGGTCGGATTATCAGTTAGACTAGTATAGACCATAGACCTGGGTCTCTTAGGATTTTATAAAGCAATGATTTTAATTCCCTAGATGTTATATCTTCTAAATAGTTTCATAAACTGAAATGATATCAATATGACAAACTCATATTTATTTGACTTTGTAGCAAGGAAAAGGTTTTAGTGTCTGTCATTGCATTTCAGGAAGAAAACATGTTTGATTTTATTTCAGAATGTTTTAATCTTAGAATGTTTTATAAAGAAGAGATTGTAATTGTCTAGATGATGTGATCACTTCTATATAGTTTCATAAACTGAAATGATATTGATATGACAAAACTAACATTTATTTGGCATTGTTTTATTGTTATAAAGTTGGTTATAAAAATATGTTTGGTTGTTTTTACTACGGCTGTATTGATATCTGTGCTAATTTGATCTGCTATAAATCGTAAAATACTGGTATTTCTTAAAGAATATGATTAAAGTTTATGTCAACTATTTGCAATGAGTCTAGTTAGAGGGTGAAAATGTGTGAAAAGAAAACTAAAACCCAAAATATCATAATCCCAAAAATATCATATATATATATATACCAGGATTATGATATTTTGGGTTTTAGTATATATATATTACAAAATGGTGAAAGAACACGTCGATTAAAAATCTGCTGTTTAAGCATTTACTTTTATAAAGAGTGTTCGATACAGAGTAGATATTAATATTCTAATTTTCTTATTATTTTGGTTTAAAAAAGCATTATATCAATAGACAAAAATTTTCAAGTTTCGGAATAATACTGTTCTTCTTCAGGTGATATGTTAAAATAAATAATGAAAATGATTAATTTTTGAAATATATGATGAATTCATGGTTATTTAAAAAATAGAAGTGGTAGGTGGAGAAAAGGCTTCAGGTGTGTCAATATTGTTTAATTGAAAATGAGAATTATGTAACCATGGAGATTTAAATATTTGGGTTATGAAAAGGGCAGGATAGCTTGGATATAGATATATCACTTTTAATTGTATCTGAATCAAATATATAGTGGGACCTTACTTTTTCAAAAATGGGTACTCAATAATTTTTAAGAGGATGTTGAATTTTAGTTTTTCTTATTTAAAAATAGATTTTTTAACTACTATCTATGAGTAAAGGGCTGGAAAGTTTAGGTCAGAATTAGGATTAAATAATTATAGTTATATTGTACTAGCAGTATAGCCCGGCGTTGCTCGGGTGTAATGAAAGCTTTAAAACTAATTCATGGTCCTGGAACTCAGACTCAGCCTAAAAAATATTTGCGTGAAATTTGGCGAGAATCGGATAAAAATTGTGGATTTGTATAAAGGATACACAGACAGATAAACAGAGACACGCACAAACAACTTGCCTTATATATATATATATATATATATATATATATATTATCGATTTTCTTCACTATTGTAAGAACTGTAACCTTGAAATTTCTGAATATCATTTCTTATGTCTTTGTCTATGAGTGTATCAAATTTGATTAAAATCGGACCACTCCTTCTATAACCCGATTTTTTCGATTATCGAAACTAAGAACACTCGCAGACGCTTAGAGTACAACTGTGTAAATTTCCAAGAAAATCGGTTCAGCCGTTTCGGAGTCTATAGGTAACGGACACACACACACACACACACACACACACACACACACACACACACACACACACAGACAAAGTTTCATTTATAGATAAGTTTAGATTAAGAACAACAATTAAGTATTGTGTGGGTCATTTATTTTAGTAAAATAATTTTCATTTTTTTAATTATGTTAGAGCATAAGTTATAAAAGAAACATTCTAATCAAATAAATTTTAATGAAAATTAAAGAAATTATATATATATATATATATATATATATATATATATATAAAACATTGTACACTTGGTATGTAATCCGAGTAAATTCCAAAAGAGACGAACTCGAGAGAACTCAATGTTAAATTCATTTATTTAATTTAACAGATTTAATATTTTATAAAGGATTTTCGATTATTACCTTGGGTGATACATATTTCACCGCTTTGATGTTCTTAACGCGTCTCGTCAGATCCAAATGGTACAACAGTAGGCAATCGAAATATCACCCCCACAAAAAAAATTCTTCTCTTTTATATAATTCAAGGTAGACGCCCACATGTCCATATTAGGACAAACATTTGTGACGGTTATATATATATATATGAAAATAAATTAGACAACGTTATATGTACGTATATATAACTTATTTTCTGGCGTTTTTGAAACGTATAACGGATTTTTACGAACGCGGGACTGTAGTTTTTAAACGAAAATTTTCTAAATTAGGGTGGAATTACATAAGGATCTTAAAATACTTTCATCCGGGTTTTCATAATCCTAAGATGTATTTATAGTTGTGATTACATCTGGACATTACTTCTGGTCTTTTATTTATTTATTTTTTTTGTTTTGGTAGACATAATATTGTTTCCCGAACAAAAAATATACTAAATAAAAGATCAGAAGTAATGTCCAGATGTAATCACAACTATAAATACATCTTAGGATCATACAAACCCGGATGAAAGTTTTTTAAAATCATAAATTTACACCTTCCTAATTTTCAAAATTTTAGTTTAGTCAAGCATTCATAAAAATTCCTGTTGTACGTTTGAAAAAAGTTGTAAAAGTATAAATCAACAAATTTCTAAATTATATATATATATATATGTAATAAATTTCGATGTTCAAATCAGTTGTATGGCCATTTTTACATGAAATCCCTAAGAGAAATTTCACGTATCATCGTCAATTTTATTTATTTCAAAAGAAACCGAGATATTTTACCGGCGTAAGTTAAAAAAAATATACATCACAGATAAAAAAATAAAAGGGGTGGGATTAATGAGAAAGTAGACAGAAATCAGTGTCTATTTTTAGATTTTGGAAAACTTTTAAACTGAGTTAAGAGTTGTGAGTTAATATTTAGCTTTGTCTGGCTTTAAGAAAAGGAAGGGAAAGATAAAGGAAAGAAAGAAAGAATTGAAAGAAGTGGGAAGGAGCGGTTAACAGGGAAGTAAGCTAAGAAAACAAGAAAGGAAAGGAAAGAAAAAAGGAAAAAAAATTAATCTCCATAGAAACTTTAACAGACATGTTGACAAAAAAATCATAGCCGTTTTTGGTTTAAATAAATGGGATGAACTTATTAGAAAAAAAAATTGGGGGGGGGGGGGAATCTTGATATATAATTTAAATATGGAACTTTACCTTCCTGCATTTCCTTCTGGCTTAAAATTATATATATATATATATATATATATATATATATATATATATGTATGTATGTGTGTGTGTGTGTGAGTGAGTGTGTGTGTGTGTGTGTGTGTGTGTGAAGAAAACTCAAAATTTAATTAGCCAAAACTCCCAAAATATCTTAATCCGGGTAAATATATATATATATATATCTGTCTGCGGATGACTATATATATATATATATATATATATATATATATATATATAAAATCTATACCCCAAATATTATTAGTGTTTTTCTGTAGTGTTTTGATATCTTTATCTGCTAAATCTACATATTATAAGATGCATATGTGTATAATTTTTCTTAACTATATATATATATATATATATATATACGTGCGTGTGTTGGGTTTGTATATGCAGGACTCATAGAAAAAGACAGACAAGGTATTGTGGTTCAGTTTTTTATAATTTTTCATGTCTTAGATTTTTTATCTCATATTTTTTTCTTTTTAGAACATAAACTATATAAAAATTGTCCAAATGATTTATTTTTGCGAAAGCTTTCGGCTGTACTCGAAACACATTCACAGACACTATGCATATTGAGTTACATGTAAAATAAAATTATTCCTTGGTAATGGCTGAAACTATAGCCGAAAGCTCTTGTAAAAATAAAACATTTAGACATTTTTTAAATAACTTATGTTCTGGAAAAAAAAGGTCACATGAAAAATTATATGAAGAAACTTAGAGACTGCAATACTTTTTCTTTCGGAAACACTGCAATCTGGTTTACTTCGCTCATGTCTATTTTCAACTCTCAGTAAATATTCAAATTTTATATATATATATATATATATATATATATATATATATATATATATATATGCTGTGGGATCTCCCCTTTGTATATGATAATGGACTCGAGTTGAGTATACATATACTTCCGCCATAGTGAGATACGGTCGCTGCCAGAGAGTAGAGAATATTCGTAGCGATTAGTACCAGCTATTGGAGAGTAACGGAACTGATACGTAAGTTACGTATAAGTAAGGTTGGGATCCGGAAAGAAATTTGTATGAAAAAAAAAAAAAAAAAAGAAAAGAAAAAGAAAAAGAAAGGAAATAATAATAATAATAACAATAATAATAATAGCGATCTAAGCCCCTGTCTGAGAAGTACCCAAACTTTTTGCATGAACGAGACATCGATGCTCTCAAAACTTATTAATGGCTTAGAAGCAGAGGTCTGAACGGGGAGAATTATGGCATAACAAAACCAATGTCTTCCAAGTTATTGGAGTAGATAGACTAAACTATCGCCCGGTTCACACTCCACCCACATCTATTGAACAGGTGAAGAGGCATATCCCTTGTTTCCTGTTTAGGATGCGGTTTCCGGTTTTCTCTTTTCCAATCTTTTCACTCTTTTTTTTTTCAATTGGAGTAGATAGACTAAACTATCGCCAGGTTCACACTCCACCCACATCTATTGAACAGGTGAAGAGGCTCATCCCTTGTTCCTTGTTTAGGATGTGGTTTCCGGTTGTCTCTTTTCCAATCTCTTCAATCTTATGTAGCCCTCTGCACATTAGTGGCGTTACCGCCTTGCTCGGGGTGATATGATTAAAAAAAAAAGAAAAGTAGACTAATGTCCGCAAGGCTAAAATTGAGAAAGATGGTTCAAAACTCACCTGTTGCTTCTGCGATAAATTGGTTGAAACTGCTGACTTGATACCTTCAGAGTACCTAGTTCTTACTGAGAAAGAATAAGAATAAGACATAACAAGCTTCGACAAAAAATACATGTCCGAACTATTGTATTGAAGTTCCGATGTTACAACCATTACCCAAATGATGTCACATATCGCGTTGGAGTGACTATACTGTGGAATGTCCTGACCCTCATAGACAGGAAAGTTGATGTAAATAGACCAGACAGTCGGCTAATTAAGTGCCATACGTGATACACGCTTTGGCAATCATGTCTCTAAATAGACATGGCTGACTGGGCAAAAAACGTTTCCGCAGTAGGGTGTCATTACTTTCTGCGGTAGATTGGTTCTCAGCCAAGGATATAGAACCCAATCTGTTCTGCTATTTAACTCATAGCTGAAGGCAGAAGCAACAAATTAATACCATTTCCAAGGGTATCTGTGGGTAATTGAATGCAAAGAATAAAACTGGAATTCGAACTCTGCTCTCCAATTTCTCATTCCGAGGCGATGGGCACTGCACCAACACGCACCAGACATACTACCATCCATAATTATTAGGCCACCCCAATGTTTTAAAAGAAATTATGCATTTCATACTATTTTTAAGTGGATAATTCTAAATGAAAATAGAATGGTTCTTTTGTTATTATTACTTTGCAAAATTTTACAAGACAAGGAAGCAAAGATAAACTTGACCGAGTCACCTTAAATGTTCTTCCTTTTTTCATTGATGAAACTGCAATATAGGTAATTATTAAATATTTATAAATTCATTTGATGCACATGTTATTGTGAAGTATTAACAAAGGAACCATTCTATTTTCATTTACAATTATTCACTTGGCAATATAATACTAAAAATAGTATGAAATACATAATTTTTTTAAAACACTGGGGTAGCCCAATAATTATGTAGAACTGAATTTTTGGGACTTATAAACCTAATGCCCAGTAATTGTTTTTTATTGCAATTTTTGACACTAATGATTTTTTCTGGCACTCCATATTACTGGTTCCCATATTGTGTTCATCTCTATGCTTGGTCGGCTTAGGAGATTTTTGAAGACTAGCATTTGTGCTGATTTCTTAAGTTTATGTAGTTTTCAGTGGAATTATCTATCTATTATTTCAACTTCATCCCATAGGAGGCGGTGATCTCATTTCTCCCTCCATATGTGGTCAGCTACGCCTGAGTATTCTATCTCACCTCGTGTTACGGCCTTGCGATGTACTTGTAGCCTTACCTAGAGGGGGCGCCCTTTCTCTTCTTTCAACTAGCTGGAATGGCGAACACACAGTCCTCAGTCATCTCGTTTTTTGATTGTAATAAAGGGTTTGGTTCTAAATTCCTAGAAGCTGAAGAAGGCAGAAGCGTACAATGGCCGAAACATCGTACAAACGGCAATATAGATGAGGACAATAGTCCAAAAAATGCAAATACTGTATAATCTTAACTTTTTTACATCTAAAGTCTATCTTACGTATCCACGCATGTGCGTTGTGGTGCAGTGGATATCGGTTCAGAACGAGAATTCGGAGAGCCGAGTCCAAATTCCAGTTCAATTCCCTTACGCGCAAATACCCCTAGGAAAGGTAGTGTAGTCATAAAAGATTGAAAAAGAAAACTACTAATTGGTATAACCTTTCACAGGACTCCAATAAACAAACAGATTTTTACTGCGTTCATTCGGATGTTTTCTTCGTTTTTCTTTCTTTCTTTCTTTCTTTCTTTCTTTCTTTCTTTCTTTCTTTCTTTCTTTCTTTCTTTCTTCGTGAATTGTTTAGTTTAATTTCTGACGAAGTCATTTTTCCTTGCCCGGATTTTCACTATGATTGCGCGGATCGGCCCGGACCCGTACCCGGTCGGCCCGGACCCGTACCCGGTGGGCCCGGTAGTCAGATAGGGCCATGGCTATGGGTATGATAAAAAAGGATTCCAAAAATCATGAGAAAACCATCCTGGATACATCAGCATCTCACGACCACAAAAATTGGGAAGGCATACCTGATCATCGCCGGGACAGCTGAACACTGAGACAACTTATAGTCAAGACAAATTATAACCAAATAAAAGTAACTTATTAAGGATTAAAATCTTAATTAGTGAGTATTTTTTATTTATTCTAAATAAAGTCATTCGTAAAAAATTATTTTTTAATAAAGCAAAAATCTGTTAAGCAACGATATATCCCTAGACATACACAGCGGAACGAGAACAACTTAAACCCGGAGGCTATATAAATAGTTCAGTTCGAAATTCCCTGAAAGCACCTGATGAAAGCCGGAGAGCGCAACGACCGAGTGTTTTTATAACTACAATAACGATGATGACAACAGTTAGCATGTAAATAACTTCAGTTTTACATGTTATTAGTTATCTCAAATTTCTTCCTTTTTGGAAATACTAGCAGTATAACCCGGCGTTGCTCGGATGTAATGATCAATTACTAATCCATGGTCCTGGAGCTCAGACTCAGCCTGAAGAATATTTGAAATAATAAAATAATTGCGACAATTTACCAATCGCACCTAGTATATATATATATATTAATGCAGGTTTCATTGAATAATATAGACAAGTTTTGTCTATTAATTTTGTGTAGGATCCGTTCATACCGTCTGATACACTTGATGGTGATGTCGTTAAAAGACAACAAAAAATCACAGTATTTGTTGAATTTTTTATCGGGTCTAAGCTTTCGGCTCACATAAGCCATTATCAAAGAGTAAATATTAACACACAGTAAACATAGAACATTTAAGCTATTAACAATAAAGATAATTGAATTGAAAATATAAGTCCATCCCTACCGTGGCGGATGGCCGAAGACAGTGACAAAATAGTGGTGTTGTGGTCCCTGGTCTGATTACAGACATTTGAGTACGTTATTGGAAATATCGAAATTGATTGTATTCAAACCAGGTTTAAATTGTTTAATGTAGAGTGCTTCGAGGATTTTTAGTTTCTGCTTATTATTTTCTTGTTTGAGTATGTACGTGTTATCAACAAGCGTTTTTCTCAGAAGTGTGCGTTGATAACCGTGTTGTTCTAAGTATATCAGACGGTATGAACGGATCCTACACAAAATTAATAGACAAAACTTGTCTATATTATTTAATGAAACCTGCATTAATAAAAAAATGCTGCCAAAATACACACAATATATATATATATATACTAGCAGTATAGCCCGGCGTTGTTCGGGTGTAATGAAAGCTTTAAAACTAATCCATGGTCCTGGAGCTCAGACTATTTGGACGTTGGCACGAAAGACTAAAAAGCAATAGTTGTTTCCAGTTAAAGCGAAACCGTAGACTGAAAGAAAAATTAATGGATGTAAGTCAAATTTTGATTTCCTGGTATCGATATCAAATAAGTTTTTTTCGTCGTAAACTGAATTTTGAAGGCTAAATAAGTCCTCTGAGTAAATGGTATCATGGCTGAGAGTAAGAACTACAATTATACCTATTAGAGCCAAACCCAAAGCAAAAACTAAAATAAAAGGGCTGAAAAAAATATAGACATACAGGCAGATAAACAGACACACACACAAACATCTTGCCTTTTATATATCTATATATTATCGATTATCTGCACTATTGTAAGAACTGCAACCTTGAAACTTCTGAATATCGTTTCGTATGTCTCTGTCTATGAGTGTATCAAATTTGATTAAAATCGGACCACTCTTTCTATAACCCGATTTTTCGATTATCAATTTTCGATATTTATTAGGGGTACATCGGCACAAGACCTAGTGAAGAACACTCGCAGACTCTTATAGTACAAATGTGTAAATTTTCAAGAAAATCGGTTCAGCCATTTCGGAGTCTATAGGTAACGGACACACACACACACACACACACACAGAGACAAAGTTCCATTTATAAATATGTTTAGATATTCTTTTAATTTTTTTCCCATTTTTATCACACTCGGGCTTGCAAGACAATCGGCAAAAATCCAGCTTACTGCCAAGGGCTTGCGTGACCAATTTATTCGTTCAAATTTATGAACTGATCGATAACGAAAATTTAAAGTCCACCAACACTTGATGTGTTGAATGGCTGGGAAGAAACTAAAAACGTCTTCGGGTCAGCTTCATGGAAAAATGGTTTAATCTTGAATTAACCGTCCTTTTTCAAAAGGCATTGATGTATGAAATGAGTGTCTTACTGGTCAATTAATAAAATTCGCAGATTCTTATTTATCACTGGGCGAAGTTCTTTGTGTGGGCGTTTGACGCCGGTGCTTGTAGTCAACGCAAACATTTATTTTTGAAGAAGACAAAGTTGCCGAATTTTTATTTTTTTTAATTTTTAACTGGCGAAAGTGTTTTTGCGATTCTGGTCGTGGTCGATTTCAAAGGTGTTAACTTCTAGATAATATCAGCTCGGGAAGACAATTTTTGGAAAGTGTCTAAAAACATAATACGACTAGATCTAATACTAGTTTGTGAAATTTGGTGGTGATTGAATTCTACTGAAATCGTTAACACTCGTACGAGCGCAAAGTTCCAAGTCGTCGTGACCGAGTTTGATAGTACTGGTCTTGTCCAACTATCAAATCGATCAAGCTTTCTTCAAGAAAATGTAAAGATAGATCACTAAACATAGTTATAGGAGATATTTCTGGTTGACTGTGTGGTTACTGAAAGAATAAAAGGTCCTTACGTATTATCGGGAGGACCTTTGATTTTTACTTTTTCTTTTTTTTCCCCGCTTATAACACCAAGGAACTGGAAAAATCAGGCTTTCATCACCTCAACGTCAACCACAAGTACAACTTTGTGGATTCGAACACCGGGGCTCATACGCAGACAGTGGAACGCCTATGGGGATCGACAAAGTGGCGAAACAAGAAGCACTGTGGCACTGCACGTCACCATTTGGAGTCGTATTTGGCCGAATTCATGTGGCGGAAGCATGTTGCCTGTACTGATGTCTTTGAGTCACTTTTGGAAGCAATTGCGACGTTCTGGCCTCCGGAATTACAAATGTAATGTTATTGTATTGTTTTAACCGTTTCAATAAATAATTTACTTTAATTTTTGAGTCGTTTTTTTAAAGGTCCTCCCGATAATACGTAAGGACCAAACATAGTTATAGGAGATATTTCTGGTTGACTGTGTGGTTACTGAAAGAATAAAACGTGCCTAGACATTTTGAAGAAAATAAAATGTCATTTGAATTCAAGAGAGAAAAAAGTTGTTTTACATTTATACAGAAGTGAATTAAGTGTAATTCTATAAGAGAAGCAGTTTTGATAGCTGGTCACCAATCTAGTTACTGACAAGGGTCAACGTTGTATAACCAGCGGGATCGCAGAGAAACCGTGGTTTCAGCGAGTTGTGTATGTAAACCAAATAGATGCATAATTATGAATAGATAGACAGATAGATAAATAATGAAAAAACATATATATATATATATATATATATATATATATGATAATAATAATAACTAAATAGACTCTGTAAGTCTGCAGGCCGTAAATTTATACTAAAATAAACCTCCAAAAAAACCATTAACAAACAGAACCTAAATCCGTTACAATCCGGTGTACTAAGACGTCGGATAAATGGGGAGAAAAAAAAGAAACCCGCGGAACAAGAACAAAACATTCAATACTCCGCAGTAAAGAAAAAACCCCAAACGGAACCAAACACAAGAAAAAGTGCTCAATACAAAGTACGAAAGAAAATATACAATAGTAGAGCAAAGACACACATATATAGTGTGTTTATATACACATTATATAGTGTGCTTGCTCCTTTTATTCTTACCCCCCCCTTCTTGAGTTGGTATGGTTCCCCCCTACCTTAGTGTTATCTATTTATTTGCTTTTATCTTTAGTGTTTCAGCCTTTGCCCTGACGATCCGTAGTGTGAAACCGCGGTAGGTTTTGGCTCACTCTAGATTTTTTTTGTATATATATATATATATATATATATATATATATATATATAGAGAGAGAGAGAGAGAGAGATAATAACAAAATATAAATAGAGAGAGGTAAAATACCGTCCTAAAAAGGCACTAAGCAGTAGAAAGTACTCAATACTATTCTGAGAAAGTAGAGCAAGAATACATTTACAACATTTTAGAAACCGTAGCATACTACCCGGGTTTCGAGCGTGATATTTCTTCAGGCATAGATACAGAAAATCGTATCTATGACTGAAGAGACCTAACGGTCGTAACCCGGGTAGCGTAATACGGATTCCCAAAAAATCTAAGTATATATATATATATATATATATATATATATATATATATATATATACAAAAATCTAGAGTGAGCCAAAACCTACCGCGGTTTCACACTACGGATCGTCAGGACAAAGGCTGAAACACTAAAGATAAAAGCAAATAAATAGATATACACTAAGGTAGGGGGGAACCATACAAACACAAGAAGGGGGGTTAGAACAACTGCGGAGTATTGAATGTTTTGTTCTTGTTCCGCGGGTTTCTTTTTTTCTCCCCATTTATCCGACGTCTTAGTACACCGGATTGTAACGGATTTAGGTTCTGTTTGTTAATGGTTTTTTTGAGGTTTATTTTAGTATAAATTTATGGCCTGCATACTTACAGAGTCTATTTAGTTATTATTATTATTATATATATATATATATATATTATAAATTATGTTTTAGAACATGTACATAATTTCTTCTATATATGAGGGAAGAGGAAATATATAGAAGAAATTATGTACATGTTCTAAAACATAATTTATAATAAATATTCACTGCTCTATACACCATATATCGAGCACTGTTTTAAATTAATGTTTTGGATGGGAAAACATTTTTTTCTTTTTTCTCTTCTCATTCTATACTCACTCGGATATATATATATATATATATATATATATATATATAGAGAGAGAGAGAGAGAGAGAGAACAGAGTGGAGAGATAATTTATTAAAAAGAAGGGAAGGAATTTAAATAGATATATTGGTATATAGATAGAAATAAAATTTAATAAAAACTTGTACATATATATTTATATATTTATATAAAAAAGTTCAAAAGCGTTGAATGATCATTTCAACATGAAATCCCTAAGAGAGATTTCACATCTCATCGGAAACTATCAATATTCAAAATGAAATTTAAAAAAAAAATAAATTAAGATTTTACCTGCGGAAGTTCAAAAATTCACGTCACAAAAACACTAGACAGCAATCAATGTCTATTTTTAGATTTTGGACAACATTACTTTTACATTGAGTTGTAAGTGAAAAAATTAATTTACAAGTTGATTTGTAAGTGAAAAAATTTAATTTACAAAGTGGAAGAGGATAACGGAAGTGGTGTTTGACTGAGAAGTGAGCTAATCAAATGGAAAGAGAGGAAGGAAAAAGGGAAAAGAAAAAAAGACAAAAATTTCATATTCGTAGAGACGCGAAGGAAGTGCTAACAAAACTAGCGTTTATAAATGGGTTAAAGTATTAGAAAAAAGATTTTTAGAAAAAAATATATTTGGGGAAAAAGTTGATAAATGATTTATTTAAATTTAATTAAATTCATCTAATTAATTAATTATTTAATTATAAACCTAGATTTAAATTAAAAATAAAATAAATAAAATTTATTAAAAAAATATTTTTAAATTAAAGAAATTTAAAAAAATAAAAAAAATAAAAAAATAATTTTTTAAAAACAATTTTTAGGTGCTGGGAAAAATATATATACATACTTGCAAAAAAAATTTAATTAATTAATCAATAAAGAAAATTTAATTTATATATTCTCTCCTAAAAACTGAATTTAGAACTTAAATATTAAATGTTCAC